>OX596249.1:9221197-9453995 GCA_951394255.1 Polyploca ridens
CATGCTTCTCTCTGTGTACTATTGTTTGTTTTCTTTTTAGAACATTTTTTTACGAATTATTATATTATATTAACAATAATTTCAGTAAGATAACATTTTTTGAGCGGGGAAATGTGTGACTTAGAAAATTCTATCTGTCTATAAGGAACTGATAGATGCACGTATTTAGCTTTAATCTTCTAAATACATACATTTTGCACATAGTTTTCTTATATAACGTAGGCATTTACTAGGGGGTAAAATAAAGGATTGCGTGTGAATCGGGGGCGTCAAGCTCAAAATAGCTACAGTATTGTTTTTATAGTTGGGAGCGGGTGCTACAAACGTCGGAGCGTGGTCTGGTACTACTGTCGGTGACAGAGTCGGATCGCGGCCGCTATGAGTGCTACTTCGGACCAACACTCATCGCTTCCTACAATCTAGACATCGATATACACAGGTAGGAGAACAAAAATATATGGAATCAGGTCCTGTTATGTACGCTAAATAAAACTGGAATTAAAATAGCTTTCGGTGAATAAAAAATACATTTAATATAGGTCTATAATTCCAGGAACTTATCAAATTATAGTGTTAATATTATACATTACTACGGTTAAGCTCTAGCAAGTAGCAACCCTTTTTGTTATTAACGGACTTAGTAATTTTCACCAAAGTAACAAGTTGGGTTAAAGGTAACTGAAACTGAAGCACCTGGGGCTTCGACACGAGAAGGCTTTTAAAGAGGCGCGGTTATTATTATTTTATAAAATTTTATTACAAACTAAAGGTGTTAATAAAATAAAAATTTAATTAAGTAACCTATTAGACAGGTACTGAAAATATGAATATTTGATTTTGATTTTGATTGATCGAACCTTTTTAAACTAAACTCTGTCCGTGTACTTACTCAAAAACCTGATTTATGTATTATTTTCTGTAATTATTATATGTAAACTTTTTATATTAGATCTTCTTACATTAACATTTTGCTATAGATGTACACAGCCCAGCAAGTCTCAAGAATATAAGCAGGTTTACTCGGACTGGTGTTACGAGTTTGAGAAATATAAGAACGCGATGAAAGCTTGGGAGTCGCGACAAATGGTAAGATTAATAACATATTACTTACTTCTTACATTGAAATATATCTTCATCTTTATTTTGCTAAATTGAGTCAAAGATTTTTAATCCTGCAGATACTACAAATAAGATATCTTTGAACAGTCCGTATAGTGATAGAGTGTCAAGATACTTATTATACTCGTAATTACATTCTACTGTTTTAAAAAAGTTATATTAGATGTAAAATGGTGCTGTCTGATATAAGAGAAAGACTTTCCCTCTGCCTGCTAACTGATAGTAGACTGAGAGTTTTTAAAGAGCGGTTTGGTTCATATTAGTAAATTCCTCAACTTGTTTTATTTTGAGCGCAGTTTAATATAATCACCGCGCTGTCTGTTGTTTCTAACGACCCTTATCGAATTACAAATCGGGCATGTGTGGTTTATTTCCAAATGTCGAATACTTTTTACTACACTTATTTTACTCTTTTTCCGATTAATAGGCATTGCTCTTTTGAATGTCTTAAGTATACAATCCGAATTTAGATAATAATTATTTTAGTTTGTTATATTCGTAGGTCACGAGTTATATTAAACGCGTAAACAATTGGTTCTACACAAAATTATATTCATTTTGTCTACAGTTACGACGAACTATATACACACACACACACTGAAGTTTTAGCAATTTATTTAATTAGATAATACCTCTTTGTACCTATTATACCTACCTAGGTACACAGCATTATCTATAATAGATAGTTGGACTGTTTTACAAAAAACTTAAACCGACTTCAAAGTACACTAAGAAGTAATCAAATCCTGATGGGACCAAACGGGAAGTGTACCTTTCAAATAAAAAATGAATTTTCCAAATCGGTTATAAATGACGGAGTTATGATGTAACAACATTAAATATAAAAAAAAATATTGGAACCTCCTCCTTTTTTGAAGTCGGTTAAAAAGAGGATTTGATTGTTTTATATGTATGGTACGTATGTACACTATGGGATAAAAAGCAGGTACCTTCATTCAAAAATATTTTTGATACCTAACTGTAACATGTTACATTTGCCAAAACTGGCAGCGACATCCCGCCCCTGTCACCACATCGCGGTCTAGGCCTTTATCTTAATGTTTCTCTTTCATTCGACTTCTTTCTATTCACGACATTGTGTCAGTATTATTTTGAGTAGGCACCAGCGTTGCCAGACGTCCCGATTTTGGCGGGACGTCCCGATTTTTAGCCCAAAATTAAATGTCCCGCGCGGGACAGGCTCTGTCCCGCTTTTCGAGGATTACTCGACGGTGAAATCATCGTTGGACGTGGAAGTGGGAAATTAATTATAAAGACACCAATGTACAGAAATGGCACCAGCCTTTCCGTGATGCATCTTAAACACCACGTTGCTATTTAGTAACTGTGGCAGTGGTGTGGAGAACCACGCCAAAGTGCGCTAAATGTCACTGTGAGATACAAAAACCAAACTTCTAAGTCAACGCAATCAAAAGATAACTCTCGCAAGGGAATCAAAACCTATAGGTACTTCCCGTTGACCTAGAATCATGAAATTTGGCAAGAAGAAATTCCATTAAGCACAAGTAAAGGAAGAAATCCGGAAAGCGTTTTGTAGTACAACACAAAAAAAATGCCATAATATTAGAACATAATCGAAAAAAGGTGAAAATCTTCGAGACTCGATTCCCGTGATTAATTAAATATTTAAATACAAATAACACAACTACAAGTTTCTACGGAACCCTCGGTACGCGAGTAGGACTCGCACTTGGCACAAAACGGCCAAAAAAAAACATGGCAAAAAAAATTTTAGGTATGTCCCGCTTTCGGCGATAGAATCCCGCTTTTTTTACTCAAGAGCTAACAAAATCCCGCTTTGGCCGAAAAAAAATCTGGCAACGCTGGTAGGCACACAATATTTTGTTTTAAATGTTGTACAAAAAATATTTGAGACCTTCTTATGATGAATTATTTGTTATGTACTTCACGTTTTATCATAGAAGTGATAATCATAAATAATATCTCCGTGTATTTTAAGAGAATATTATTATAGCTTAGCTATTATTTTTGTGTTCCATCCGTTTAATATAAATCAATATTAGATACTTAGTTATATTTTATTACATAATTGGCAAATCCTATCCTTTAGGTTCAATTACATGGATGGTATACGTACTGTACATACATATCTACTACTACGTCTATGAGTATATCCGTCCCCCATATAAGGTTTAAATTGAGGTCTCTGGCTACTCAAGAGTTGCCCTTAGGGCAGACGAACCCCTATTTTCTCGTTATGAAATCCATTTACAGAAATTGTCTATTTCAGCAATGTTCCAAAAACCTGAATGCATCGAGCCAGCAAAACAGTATGGCGAACGAGATCGTTGCGTCGCTGCGGTGATAGGGCACAGCTCGCTAGTGATTAATGAACGATTACACACACCGAGCTCGCTAACATAAACTATCCGATTTTTTGTCGACACCACCCGACCCCTACTATGTGTCTTCGAACCTTACATACATTATCTCACCTAAAGTTTACAGGCAAAATTATGCCTAAACATGATTTGTGACGTCGTTATCTTGTTGTAGCCTTTATATTATAAACAATGCACCCATAGGCACGAGTAATGAGTATTGGTAATGTATAATGAGTATGCTACATATGAATAATTTAATTTCCTTATGAATAGCTAATATCAGTTCGTACTAATAGGGAATCTTTAGACAGGATTGCGTAATGTGAATCTGTGAATGTTGCGAGATAGGATTCAATAGTTGGGGAATAGGCACTGAAAGGGGAATGATAATGTAGTAAGGGGATGATCTGTTAAAATAGATTTGTTGCCCATTCCGGAGACTGCGTACGTTGATGGATGACTGACTTCTGTTCAACTTTCACTAACAACTTTTTCTTTATATTGACTAAGGCTGGGTATCGAATAGTTTGTATTAGTTGTAAGTAATCATCGGGATTAATTGTTTAACTATTGTTTACGAAAGTGACTGAGTATAATGTAGTGAGTCGTGTGATTATTTCGTCGATACTCGTTTATTGCTTGGAATAATGTGTAGTTATAACGAACCTTTCACCTTTGCATTGAAACTATTTCTGAATTCTATTCCACAACAAAGTGTGGAGAACAAAATTATGAGGGTGAGATTCCACCAATACAAAATGCTGTGATATCAGTTCTCGTTGGATCATTATTGTGTGTCAGAATAAAAAGATATTTTGTAATCGTTTTATAGTTTGCTTCGAAATGATAATAAAATAAAAAATAGTATTATATAATTTTTTTATTCAAATTATTATTTCTGTGGCATTATCAAAAGTTGCTTGCACCAAAATTCTGAAAAAAATGCCAATTTGATGCAATAAACTTTTGAATGGTAGACGACAAGTTAGGTATGGATATCCATCCATACCTAACTTGTTATTTATTAGATATTTATTAGATAAAGACCGATGTTCAGATTTTTAAATAATTGAGAATAGGTAAAATTATGAGCAATACAAACGCCAATTTAGATTTAAGCATATTTGTATGATAGCAAGCTTATTTGTATGAATTGGAAGTGTTAACGCATTGGTTAGTTAGAGTATTAGCATTTATTTAGATAAGTTTTGTTGATGTGGCGACTGACTACAAACGTTGCGTGTTGACCACTGTTCCACATGGTAGCGGTTTCTGTTAGTTTGTGTTTCAAGAAGTTGTTATTGATTTGTTGCCATAAAATGTAATTTTAGGCCGACTTCGGACTTCAAAACCGAATTTAATAGGAGTTGGTTACGTTTTATTCAGTTGAGTTTATTAATCTCGCTAGAATAGTGCCTTGTGAAGCATGCTTACACTATAATAAAACTTATAAAAAATATTATTAGATAATATTTTTGTGTACCATTATGAAGATTCGAAAAAGTAGTATTTATAAGCGATTCTTCATACAATACGTTCGTTAAAAGCAATAATGTTTAATTGATTACGCCGCCGGTAATGAATTGACTATAGCAGAGAGTAGGTTGTATCTATGTACTAAGACAAATAGCGATAGGATATACAAATTGTATATATTTTATATTTCAGATATTAGTAGCGGTGCTCCGAAGAGCTTCTTAAGTTTTCTTGCTCCCTAGTTATCGATTACTTAAACAGTTGTCAAAACCAAGTTTTTTTACGAGCTCGTAATAAAATAACTAAATGGTTTAATCTACGGTTTGTTTATTAACAGTATACCTACTAACAAAGACATACTAACAAATATTGGGCACTTCCATTTTAAACTATTACTATAAAAATGCAATAAAAAAATACTTTTGTTTATTTGAATTTTAAATGGTTTTATAACAAAAAAAAATGCTGCCGTATTCAGAGACGAATAATATAGTGAGGTAAATGACAGATAAAGTATCTCCATCTTTGTTTACTGAATACCTATAGAAAGGGACAGGTTTAAAAATAAATCAATCATTATAAATAATTTACGTAAGTATCTGAATGTGGCCGTTAATGTAATGATATAAATAGATAACATTAACACAAATATTGTACCTATTTATTAATTTGCTTACCTGTTAATTCATTCCCAATAAACATAATGTTGTTATATAGAAATATTGTAAATAACTATACTTACACTCGGTAGAAAGATCGCTATTAATTATGTTTACTGTAAAAAATATATAACTAAGCTAGATATAAGCGATTGTTTTATAAAAGAACATGAAAAATAAATTATTTTAGATCTATTTTTCTGATTTTTATTACATCATCCAATGCATCCATGATTCGAAAACTCAAACAGAATTTACACACATAATTTTTGCTTCATTTCGACTAGGTAAGTATGCATAGACATAGATATCAAGGATTCATTGCCATTATCAATATTATGCACTAATTACCAACAATTTAAAACAAAAACGAAGAAAGTATTCCATTTGATAGAAATACTTCCGTAGTAAATTTCATTAACCAATTATGAAATCAATCTGTAAAAATAAATCTTCTGAAATATTTTCCGCGAACTTGCAACTGAAAGACTCAATAATAAGCTCTTGTTATGCCTTTTTACGGGCAATGAAACCGTAATTTGGGTATCGTAAACGACGCCTGTCTTAGATTGGCGATCATAGAATTTAATTACTGAGGGAGACTGAAATAATTGGCGACTCGCCTGTAATAGCCACGCTTTATAGCCAAATTAATAGATTTCCGCTGCGGGCCCGTTGAATTTCCACTGAACTCATTTTGATACCAATAACTGAACTAAAATCACGTACTCACTTGAACATTTTAATTATTAAAATAGTCTTTCTTAAGTGTGTCTTATGTATGTCACCGTATTTTAATGAAAACCGTTAGTTTATAATCTACCTAGCGAGATTATAAACTCCCTAATATATTGTGATGCTTACAATATAACGTCTTCATTTTCGATTGTTTATAATCTAACGTTGTCAAACCGTCATATTGTGAACCGTCCCTGATTGGTCAGTCTTGGCGGTAGTTCGTTCTGTATTCATAGAGTTAGAAAACAAACATAGGAGTTAAATAAAATAAATGCACATTTCATTGTTTGAGATCAAAAGTAATTACGTCATTTTTTTTAAGAAACAATAAAAACAATGAACTACGTTACGTATCGCCAAAGATGGTAACGCGGGACACATTACGTTCAACCAATCAGCGTGCAAGGAGCGTTCAGACGCATTCAAGGATGACCAGTTTACAATATGACGGTTTGTTATGGATAGATTATAAACTATCGAAAATTAATACGTTATATTGTAAGCAGTATGATACAGTTCGCAATATATCGGGGAGTTTATAATCTCGCTAGGTTGATTATAAACTAACGGTTTTCACAAAAATACGGTGACATGTATATAAAGTATAACATGGTTGCTATTAATCAAATAGAGAGAAGGTACAATGTTTTAATGGACAAGATTGATCGGATTCGCTCTATTTAACCCCGATTGCTTGTTGTGGACGCATAGTTCCTGGCTAGTTGGAGGGTATGCCGTATGCCAGTTATCCTTACATGTCATGATCGATGTCAGAATAGCCGCCAGAATGGCTCCAGTCAATAGGGTAAGTACACTTTATATTATTCACAGCCAATTTGATATAATCATAGAGTAGGTAACTGCTGCAAAATCAAACCAAATAACACAAAATTTTGTAGTATTTGCATATTTCAAGATGACTACAAAAATTTTATCTTTGTATGGAAAATTTGTTTATTTGATTTTTGAGTTGGCCCAAGAAGAAATCGTTCAGCATAATAAACTATCTGAATTACCTCTATTTACTTATTAAATATTGCTTATGTTTTCTTTGTAGTTGCCAGTTTACGCAATTGTTGTCTGTCAGTGCTAAAGCTTGTTTTGAAAAGAGTAATTGCTGAGTTTATTGCCGGCTCTTGTCAGCAACTGCAACCTTCCGAACCGTAATTAGATTAGAGACAGACTTTTTATAAGTGCTTGCGAAGGTCTATTTGAATAAATGATTTTAAGGCGAAACCACGGAACGGCTACTAATACCTAATATAATATAATAAGCAGAAGAGTTTTTTTGTTTGTTTAAACGGGTTAGTCTCTAGAACTACCAGTAGGATTCGAAAAAATCTAAGGAAGCAAAATTATTCCCGAGTGTTATAGGGTTCAGAGGTCTAGTTGGAATAGAGTAACATACAGACAGATCGAGTAACTTTTGCATCATATTTTTTCATTAGTGCAAAATTTTGTTTCTTTTGATAATCCATTGTCACTTAGTCGATTGCTACTAATTGGTATAGATTTAACCTCAAGCCTAGGGTAACGGTTTCACCCGCGTTCCTGGGATAATAAGTTGCCTATAAGACTCGGGAATATCTTCTTAATAGCGAAAAATTTTTCGAATCTGACTGGTAGTTCCAGTGATTAGCCTCACAGAACAGATAAATAAGGTATTAGCCTGTTCAAACAAACAAAAAACAATCACACTCTAACCCCCTTATTCATAATCGCATTTTAACTAAATCAGTGTAATAGTGTGCCCCGTCTCACTCTTTCGATCACCAAATGTTACCTGTCAGATAAAGACTTCGGAATTTTAGCTAATAAACGTTTGATAACTTCATTATGAATAAGGGGGTTAATTTTCAAATGAGTATAGGTAAATAAGTTCTTTTCAAAAATATATAATTCAGCTCACGAGCTCAACTAGCTGCTGTTAGGGTTAACTATTAAAACAAAACTTTATTTATATTGCTGTACGTACGTCAGACTCGTTACGAACTTTTGCTTTTAATGTAT
The DNA here is from genome assembly GCA_951394255.1 of Polyploca ridens. Classification (NCBI taxonomy): domain Eukaryota; kingdom Metazoa; phylum Arthropoda; class Insecta; order Lepidoptera; family Drepanidae; genus Polyploca; species Polyploca ridens. The sequence goes on from OX596249.1 coordinate 9,229,566, forward strand.
TATAATTAATTCGACTTCAGTCAAAGCATCCGCCTGTTTTCCTACAATACGATGCAACTTCAATCATGTATTGCAGTAATTACTTAGGAACAGCTCGGTGAAACTCACATATTAATTTATCTTATCTCAATTTAAGGATACACATGCTTCACATATATCTGTCGGTGATTTTAGAATGAACGGTGTGGAATGTGAGGATGTGACTGATTTAAATGTTTGTTTATACACAGTGACTTTTAATTCGTCTTAGAAACGCAGCCCACATAATGTACCCAATGAATAGGTACTAATCATTAAGAAAAAAATTGTTTTTGATCATTTGTATATTTTTTATTAAAATTTATTATAATTGACAAATCGAGTTAATAAATTAAAGTTTACGAATAAAATGGTAGAGCACGAGTCGAGTACACTGCGCTCGTAACGGGGTGATTTGATTTTTTTAATGATACAAATGTTCAAAAAAAAATTTTGTTTTAAATAATTAGTACCTATTCATTGGGTACATTATGTGGCCTGCGTTTCTAAGACGAATAAAAAGTCACGGTGTATAATGGACTGCACATGAATTTGGATGAAAGAAGAATCAGTAATAGCTTCCCCAGACTGTAGCAATGTGCTATGCTATGAGGTAACTATTGGTGACATCGGAGAAAAAAGGTAAACAAGTTTAAAAACTCTCAAAAATTTTCGTATGCAGGGTACACCTGCGACACAAAACCAACCGTGTTTTCAGGATATAAAATACTGTATGTCCATCTCCAGGTTCCATATTATCTTTCTGCTAATTTGTATCAATATCAGTTGCTCAACTGTGAAAACTTAACAAACAGACAGACTACTACTTTTGCAATCATAATAATAAAATACTGGTTGAGCCTTTGAAGCTAGAGCTTATTTTGCAGAGTAGGTTTGGGAGTGGAGCAACGAAATGCTAGCTTAATTTTTTTGGTCAAATGTCGACACTATGTTTACTCCCACCATATATGTATACAACGTGGGTATACCTATCCATTCATGTAACCATAATTGAGCGGAGCGGTGACACGTTCAATAAACATGGAATCAAAAATATCGGATAGATATAGGAAGCCTTTCCGTAACACGTTGTACTAGTATGATATTTGGATCTGAAAATCTGTCGTCTGAAGTATTTTAATTGAAAGTATCTTTGTAATTGTTTTCTCTCTCTCCTGCAATAAAATATAGGAATACATTTCTTTTAAACAAATCTTTAAGATGACTGCTTTATATAGGTATGTTCGACAGCTTTACTTTAGCTTTGGAATTATAGAACTAAACAAAAGAAACTTTGAAATATTTTTTTGACTAAATACCTACAAATTTAAAGACGTTTTTCTTGAGAAATCCAATAACATGAAAGCATTATATCATTTGAGTCAACCTTGGAGACGTATTTCGATTATCCTTTGATCTTCCATCTCGGCTACGTTCCTAGCTTGGCTGCGCCCGTGAGGTCCTGATTCGTTGCGAGTAATCGAATTAAGGAAAAGGGCCTATAGAGTAGGACTTAGTTGAGCGATGGAGCGAATGACGGTTCGTTTCGTATGAAATGTCACGGATACATGACGCACATGATCGATCACACGTCGGTACCTTACCTGGCCACGTTTGTAAGTACTCCCTGCCTTTGAAACAATCATCTTCAAAGGCTCCATACATCTAGATTGTTTGTAATGAATATAGAGAGAATATACCTCAGGACATATATTAATTAAACGTTCGTAGCGGCTTAGATTGATGAATATAACCTATATACCTACCGTCTTTATATAGTAGGTCATATTCTAAACATAAATACTAAGGTACATAATAAAAGTGGTAACATAAAATGTTTTCAACCGTTAGAAAATCGACATGTGTTCGTTTGTAAACGCGTCGGTTTCTTATTTCGCTTCGTGCCCAACGAACCGCATAAATTACCGCTTTCCTTCGACTCGTTGAATGTTTCTTTCTTTTTTGTTTTAAGACCGCCGGCTTAATTTATGGCTCAACAGAATGTAAAACTACAGGGATGCCATTCGAGCTATTTCACCGGCACTCATGAACACTCATGAACGAGAATGACACCGCCACTAAACCTAAATAAACCTTTACAAATCCGTATTAATAGTTAAAGCTCAAGGGCTGTGCCATCATAATAAAATGCAAATTGACACAGATTTAATCCGGACTTATACCGCTGAGCCCAATAACAGTTAATAATCCGGCCGGGCGGCAAATGCGAACTCTGGCCGTGTCGCCCGCCCGTTCACATAATAGATATCGTTTAGCCGTTATTATTCCCTAATCTATGCTTTAGTTCCACTAATTCCTGATTATTCCTATTTATTTAAGTTCTTATTTAATTAAGACTTGTTTCTTAATTATAGGAATCTATCTAAATATTAATTATTGGCAAGATAAGTTGGACTTATGTCGCATACATAAATATCCTGGGACATTCCTCACACAGAATCATCTGATCCTGAACTATGCAGGGCTTGTACTACTATGGAAACCAGATAACAGATATAATACATATTTTTTTACATTAATATACATAATTACACCCAGACTCAGGGCATACAGACATGTTAATGCACACAAATGCATGTCCTGTGTGGGAATCGAACGGACGACCTGCGGCGCGATAGGTTGGATCCAAAATAAAACAATAAATTAAAATTAAGTACCTAGATAACTCACAAATTTCTTAAACTGATGTAAAGTTATCTTTATACATTCAATTTCTTCTGAGAGAAAATAGGATCCTTGTGAACAAAAATACCAAATTAAATTAAAAAAATATCATGACTGTGAGATTTCAGAATTTAACAGACAATAGTATTTTTTTAGAACATAAAATAATACGTAAACATAACGGTTTCAGTTCGCCGAGCAAGCTACCATAGTTTAATTTACATTTAGGAGCCGTATGCTTGTGTATTAGTAGTATAGAAAATAAAAAAGTTCAACCATTTCTATCATTTACAGCATAGACAACTGAATTTACAGCTAAGGACCCCATATGTTAGGGATGATATTTTAAGCCACTTTTAAGTCCTCTATACTTACGTTTAATCCGATTAGACAATTTGCTGATATAATAATAGTTTAATTGCACTAGTTCGAGCAGAATGAGTCTTAATTTTTATTTCAATTTATTATTATACGCATATTATACGAGTGCCCCAAAGAAGGAGTGTATATTTTTCAGGGTTCATGTAGATGAATGTCATACTGTAATATTTTTTTCGTTATAACTTTACCGATTTAAAAGTGGGAGTTCGGTTCGAACCTCGGTCGACAGCGGTCGCCTACACGTGGTCGCTCGGTCCCTAGACGGTGCACCCCGGGGAGCACATATATTTTTTTCTTTTTTCGCGCGTATCGCCCTGAGTGCCGTGTAGTGAGTGTCAAGTTTGGCGAGCATCGAGGCGATTTGGTGAGATCTTTCCTTATAAATCCTCTACTAGATAAAGCTTAGGTTGCATCGCAGCTGAGACTGTGGCATATAAGCACCATCATGGTATCGGCCACAAGTACCTACGAAGGCGCTCTGCCCTGAACGCCGAATAACGGCCTTTCGTCGGGTAGCTGCCAGTGTATCGCAGTATTTACAGTGGCTGATATCGTAAGAGTATCAGTGGGTCTTGCAGGGGTCTTGGTGTTTATCTCCAAGAAGTTGACCGCTTATGCTGGCGCTCAGACCGTCAGCTTTCCGACGTTAAGGAACTAATTGCTTGGCCTTTAATATACGGGAAACTGATTCGCTCAGTCTACCTGTACCCCGTACAATGTGATGTAGAATATATCTATAAGATTTAATCAGCAGAAGGATGGACGGTTACAGCTTTCCTAACAGGTTTTTTGTTTGTATGTACTATAGTAATAGAAACGTCCGGCGTCCGTCTGTCATGGACGTTTTTCTCGACATCGCATAACAAAAGATCTACGACGGGATCGATATAGAAGCCAAAGTGTTCGGCCTTGACTGTCACCCTCGGGTTTGGCCTTCGGAAGCAGTGGACGTAAAGACAACACAGCGTCGGTGTAAAATTTGTTGGAGATTTGATTAGTGTCAGCTTAGCCGTTAAAGTGTTATCCCAAGAACGTCATAAAATGCATATACCTACGTAAACCACGACTTCATATTATGATTTTTAAATTGATGCGTTTGTTGACTCTAGCATAGCTATCAAAATCAGAGCATATTCTGCTTAAATCTCTTATCAAGTAACTAGAATAGACGCTTCGGTGAGGAAAACATTTGATTTAAAACTACGACAAAAACTGAACACCAATCCAACCATAACTTTAAGTATCTATTTTCTACACAAATGATCTCTGGCGGATCGCTTAGCCATCTGGTTGTTAACTAATAATTTAACTTTCTGTAACACAAAAAAGCCCACTAACACCATTAAAAAAAAACAACCGGTCAAGTGCGAGTTGAACTCACATGGAGAGGGATCCGCACAAGCTTGACATTGCGGTTGTAATACGTGTTCTCCCATTGACTCCAACTGGGTTTGTATGCGCATTGTTGACAGATTTACCCGTCAGTGTTGGGGTCATAGAAACTCATACGTGTATGTACCAGGTTTTAGTTCGGTCCATTGGATTCTTAGCAAATCGGCTGTGAAGGACGGACAGACGCACGGGTGATCCTATAAGGGTTCTTTTTTTCCTTTTGAGGTACGGAGCCCTAAAACACCACTCAAACAAAAGAATAATTATTACTTGACAATCGCGGCGGGAAACGCCAAGAACACGTGCAATATGCGACTGACTCTCAAGAAAGTCGTAAACATTCCAAGTAGTTGAAACAAAAAAAAAAAGGTCAATGGGGCTGCTTTAGTATCGGTGCGATTCTTAAAATGTATCCTTCCAATATGTATAATATTGAAGTTACTCTATAATATAACACATACCTACTTGCGTAACCATAGCATGTTAGATCCACTAAAGAGGTTCAATAGCTCATTTTATTTCAGTTTAGCCTATAAGCTCTTTCCTACAGGCAAGTACAAACACCTAGCTTGATGACTACCACCGGAATGCAAGATGGAGCATCTGAAGATACTGCCGAGCTGATTGCCATACAAAAGCAGAATATGCAGACAACTCAACATACCGTAATTAGTATAAACTGCCCCGACGGCACTAGCCGGTATTTTGAGCCGAAGCGCAAAGTCTAACGCACATACTCACAGCTCCAAAACATACCAATAAGAATCACAAACGTGGAATTTAGCAAGACACGAATAATAAAAAAAATTACGCCCGCAAGAAAAGGCAATGACAAAGGCATTACTCTTAGATGAAGATTGTAACATCGCGGACTCATGGTTCTTACCAGAATAACCACCCTCTAGTGACCCAACAAGTGCAAAAAACAAACATACTTTAAAAGGTATACATATATACCCAATAAAACCTTCATGTTCGCGTCACGGCATTTATAGAACTATCCGAAAACATCAAAAATAGCAAAAAAATATCTTGGCGATCTCAATGCTCAGGACAAACAATACGAGAGAGAGACCCACGCTACAGCACTGAAATATGGTATATGTACACTATCACGCAACACAAATCCTGACAACGTTAAATAGACGGAACAAGATACGGCACTCGAATGCACAAGCTTCAAGAAGTTCTGGCAAACTGGAAACAAAATCATCCCAACTGGATCATATAGGTGTTGGCAATTTTCACTAACCCATTCCATAATCATTTAGAATATCTAATACCTAATTACGTAAATTCACTGATCGTAAATAAGAATGTTAGAAAATCAACCCCATTAAACTCAATAAAGAAACAAGAATCCAATAAGACAGTAGAAGAATCCAAGAAGAAAATTCGTAATAATTCACTGCAATATCGCAAAACCGGTACATTACCCTGTACAAATGCAAAACAAATCCTGGCAACGTCACGTAGAAGAAGCAAGTAACGGCACCCGAACGCAAAGCTTCAAGAAGTTCTGGAAAACCGGAAAAAATCAAAGAAACAAGAATCCAATAAGCAAAAGCAAAGCGAAAATGTATGTGTTATTTAAATAATTTATATATTCACAAAATATACTCGCTTTCAATGCATGAAACTCATGGGAAATGTGATGGTATCCGGAAACGGGTACTAAATCTGTTAGTTAGCTCACCGATGGGACAGGCGCCCCATAACAACGTATAAAACACCACAAGAACTGTTATTCAAAGAATGAATTCTGACATTAAAGTGTAAAAAACTTGAAAAGGGAGGACACTACTTCAAACTTAAACAAACCACAAATCAAAAAGGAGAAACAAAAGCCCATTAGGATATCTACTTATTGCGGAGATAATGCGGAGTAAATAAAACTGCAAAAAACTATAGTAAACTATTCAAAGCATCGTCATCGCACTCCCAGAAGAAATAGCTAACCACAAGAATAAGCCGGCATGTCTGAAAACACCATACGCTCTTTCAACTGAATGGCATTAATCAGGAACCAGGAAAATCAGTAGCATTTCACTTGTTAGAATAATGGATGAAAATCGAAGATACTTATCTCCAATATACGCTCTAGCTTCTGACATTGAAGAAGCATCTCGACGCGTGACATCTCAGTACTTAAAGATACAATACACTATAAGGACATACAGTTCCATGCAAACATAAAACATGGACCCGGAAAAAAAGCATGGACCCGCGGGAAAAAGGAAACTGAGCTCCTTCGCCATGCCTCACTACACTCCTGATGTACGAAGTGTAAAATACACTGGACGAAGAAATACCTAACCCGGACTGGGCGGAGCTTGCGTTATGGAAACCAGATTACTGGTATATTACATATACTACTATTCTGTTTATAGATAGATACTAAATATATATAATTATACCCAGACTCAGGACATACAAACACTTTCATGAACACACACAAATGCATGTCCTAGATGGCAACCGAACCCACGACCTGCGGCTTGATAGGTGGAATCAATCAACCACGTGTTTGTCAAGGGAGACGACCTGCATTTAATCCACGACGAAAGAATCAAACGGCCTTTATAGGAATTTACTAGTAATACAATATTTATGGACGACGTCGTCATCACAGTATCAACTAAACACAAAAATAGGCTATATATAAAAATAAATCATATGCAAGATGAAAACAATGGGGCTGATTATTAATTAAACCAGGACAAAATGCTCACCTGCGACCAGATTAACAACACGAAAATTCATACACACAGCTTGATAGACAGCGATAGGAAATCAAAAATACTCCTACTTTCGGAAACACAAAATGGTATGTAACTAAATATTCTGGAAGTTTCTCATCCCATTAACCCATACTTAAGTGCCCAAGCACACATCTGAACGACTATAGTCCCATTGGTTACGGCCTTTCAGCACACCAAAAACTAAACCCAGAAAATAGATATTTACGAGAGAGACCAATCGGCGCCTGATTTGGATTATTTTGATTACTATACTAATAACCTCGCTGAATGTTGTGCCTGAGGAAACCAAATTGAATCGAGAATAATAACGAAGAACAAGAAACACACAAGCACATACCGAAGCTACATGGAAGCGACACGGACGGAGCCTCTCAACAACAGAAGCTATACTCACTGAGATCGAGGTCATGAATGGAGGAAGTTAATCAAACGAACAACAAAGAAATAACGAAAATCAACCCAGGAACAAAAAACCAAAATACGAAAGATGAAAATAATAGCCCAGCGCTCAACATACACCAACGCTCATCCCTCTCTATGATACCCGTCTTCCCATTCTCCAATATTGGCTATAGGCTGAACAGTTACATGGTGGCTGATGCTTGAATGGTTGTATAGGACATGGGTCGGTCGTTGTACTGGCTGAGGGTAGTGCTAATCATCATCATCATCATCATCATAACTTTACCGATTTAAAAGTGTGTAGTATTATGTAGATATGTATCTTTGTCGACATCTAGGTATTATGTCAATAAAAGCATGAAATTATAAAAAATATATTTATGGACTGCTGCTTCAAAAAGATAAAAACAAGTTTATTAGTTCTGAATAAAAACTGCAGTAGGGACTTTTAAAAATATGTACATAAATCTGTCCCACGACTGCAGTAAAAAATTAGAACTAAATGCAACTTGTTTTGAACTTCTTGTTTTTATTTGTAACTAAATCAACAGCGCTCTCTTTACTACTATTAATAGAACTTGAGCACAAAAAGCTCTAATCCCACAAAGTTAGAAGGTTTCATTTCTAATGGATATGTTAGGCCTACTAATTAAACTTTTTTAATCTGAGCAGTGGAAGCAAGGTGTCGACGGCTCGAGGCCGCTCGGTCTCATCGAGATAGCTCTTTCTCAATTTAAGGATCTCGGCCAAGCCCTCTGATAAGCCCCAGATTTAGCGCTGAGCGAATTTGTTCGGGTAATTTACTTTCCAAGTTGTGAAGACAATAAAAGTTGGCGAGGGCTTTATTTTTGAGTAGCTTTATTTTGTTTTGTAATGAAGATTTATTTTACAAGTGATACTTCTTGCCAGACATTTGTCAGCGCTAAAGAGATACATTATGCTAGTTAGACGTACGTATAAGGTATTGTAATTATGGCAGCAATAAATGAAAGTGCCATATGCCATGTGTCTATAATATGTTACGGTAAGTGGAAACCCTTTATGCCACCTTGATTTATAGATCTAATTAAATGCCTCTACGATAACTGTGAATTGTCTGAGAAGGTTCGTTGTTTGAATGAAATATTTGAATACTATCTAAATATGTATAGCAAGTAGTGTCCTAAACTGAGATTTATAAAATTGTTCTTGATTTTTCATTTAAAAATTAATGATTCGCTATTAAAAATTTTAGTATTCGTTATTTATACTACATAATAAATATTTATAAAAATAATACAGTACACACATTTTTAATTGCACAATGTTATCACGAAGTGAGATACTGACTCAGAAACAATTATTATTATACATTATACTATACATATACCTATTATTATAGAATGTACGATGGTTGTTTCAACCCCATATCTCTTTAAGGTTAATGGTATCTGAGAATCTTGATCCATATGTCGTTATGTATCGAATCAAGGATGCGTGTCACGAAAAGTTTGGGGCTGTCACCGCCAACCTCATCCATCAACCCTTTTCCAACAAACTACTACGTAAAAACATAAAACTTTTACTGTAACTTATCTGTACCTGTACTGATGAAATGATTACATTTCAGATTAGGTACAAATGTTTTATTCAAACAAATGCCTTATTTACGACTCTAAACAATTGTTATCATAAATTAGAAAAACAAAAAAAAATGCAAGATTATCTAAGAACATACTCAAGACACATATAATAGCCAATTCATTATAAAACTATGTTTCAGAATGTAGTTCGAATACAACGATATTTGTAATGAAAGTTGGTCGAATTGGTTTGAGTTTACAAAGAAATGTTCTATTTGTGATTGAGTCGCCACAATACGTGCTACAATGTGATGGATGTTTCGGGGCGGGCGGTCGACTCTCTGTGCCAGACCCCTGCTGACGCGTCACATCTCATGTGTACATTGCATATTGCTGATATCGGACTGACCAAGATTAGCTTCGATTCGAAAACCGACGAACACATCACAGCTCTATGATATTTCTATTTTCACTGGGAAATAGTGAAACATTTATTTATCGTCTATTTCTGAGAATCGGATCACTGATATTTTTGCTTATCATACTGAAATGAGTATTAGGTCACATATCCTTATAGTTTTTTTAGTGTATATGAATGATATACATTTATATCTTGTTACGTCATTAAAGCGTATTTTTTTTATCTAGAGACAGAGTTAAACACAGTATAGAGACACACATTTATTTATTTTAAATGAAATTTCTGCTGAACCATATGTTATTTGTGAAAGCAGTTACGAAGCTTTAAGTTTAACATAAGGATTCCTGAATAGATGCTTGTTTTCGGCTTCGTTCAGCAGTAACGAAACTTCATGAATGTAAATTCTCCGTATGGTACGGGTCAACAAAGTGGGGGTGATACGGTCACGTGATGTTCCGTGCACTCACCCATGGATAACTGCCAATAACAGTATGTTTCACCCTGCCATTAAGTTGGTATACTCTACTCTACGTCTACTTTTAACTCTACGTCAACTGCTGCAACCGCATTCGTTAAAACAGCCCCTTTTACTGTAATTACTAGATATTGGATAAGTTTGAATCACGGAACACACGACATTTATACTGATTGTGCATTTCATATTGTTTATTATTACATTTTACTACTATTATACCTAAGTAACTTGAACTATTGTATGTACATTATATTGCCTCAACTATCATATTTTTATTCAAAAATTTCGTATTACTAACGGGGTGAAAAGTTAACGATATCAATCAGCAATAAAATACGGGGTTGGTCGTAAAGAAGCCAGTATTTTGACTAGCAAAGGCTGCAGAGGCGAATACTTGGACGTGGCTAGTATCGCTTTCCGCAATAAATCAGGTCGTGAGTGTGGGAAAATAGTTAAAGCGGAAGATGCGCTCTGAAAGTGGACATCAGCGATACGCCTCTAACCACATTCATCCATAATTATTAACATTCATATACATGTAGGATATATTTTTTTTTTTTTTAGATTATACGATAAAATCTTTATTTACAACAAATATGTACAAAATACAATCTATATATAGAAAATTTCCTCAAGCCTGCCGCTGCTTCCGATTAACGGCAGGGTTCCCAGAAGGCTGAATATAAATACCTCTCTTATAAATTTAATGTTGGCAGGAAAGGTGCCAAGCCCATTCACTGAGATCATTTATGGGGCCAACCTTTGCGCGCTATCCAAAAAAGATGGTGGAGTAAGACCCATCGCCGTGGGTAATACTATCCGTCGTATGGCCTCCAAAGTTTGTTGTCGTCACATTCTCCCGAAACTTTCAGAAATATTTCAGCCCATTCAACTCGGTTTTGGCTCAAAGGGAGGTTGTGAGGCAGCTGTTCATGCGGCTCGGACCTTTCTTTTAAATAACGGAGGTGAAGTGCTGCTTAAAGTTGACATAAAAAATGCATTTAACTCTGTCGATAGGGGTGCTTTATTGACCCAAATTCGGGATATCTGTCCTGACATATATCCTTACCTTTGGCAATGCTATGGGCATCCATCAAAACTTTTTTTCAGAGAACACCCACTTATTTCCGCCATGGGTTGTCAACAGGGCGACCCTCTCGGTCCAGCTATCTTCAGTTTGGCCATTCATCCAATTATTTCCGGGTTACAATCTAAATTTAATGTATGGTATCTAGACGACGGTACGCTGGGGGGTGATGCGGCTTCCGTTCTCAGTGATTTTAAAACATTGACAGAAAATTTTAAAAAGATTGGCCTAGAATTCAATAGCTCCAAATGTGAGCTCCTTATTTTAGATTCTTTCCCAGAATCTGAAAAACCAGAATTAATTCAAAATTGTAATGTTTTGGCTCCCAATATTAAGTTACTGTCAAAGGAGTCGCTTCATCTTCTTGGAGCCCCAGTCTTAGACGAATCCATTCCTAGTTTCTTTGAGAAAAAGATTCAAAATTTTAATGACTCTTCAAATAGACTTTATGAAATTAATGCTCATTATGCATTTTTTATTGTTCGACTCTGCCTTTTCGTGCCGAAGTTTACCTATTTGCTCCGCAGTACGCACTTATTTAAATTCCATCACATATTAGATACTTTGGATAATATGATCAAAACGTCTCTTTCCAAAATTCTAAATTGCAGTTTTTATGAAAACAAAGTGTGGTCTCAGGCCACCCTACCCGTGTGTTATGGTGGCCTAGGAGTGCGGAAAATTTCAAGCATATCAGTACCGGCGTTTCTATCCTCGGTATACAGTGTGAGCAACCTCGTCAGTTCTGTTTTGGACCCTTCTATTGGATCTGTTGAGGTTTCTTACCTGTCCGATGCTAGAGACGCCTGGCAGGCAGCTTGTCCAGGCACAAATATTCCGACCTTGAGTCACTCTCAGAGAGCGTGGGACAAGCCTCTTTGTGAAAAAACCTGGCAAAATTTATTTACTAACTTTTCTATAGATACAGACCGCGCGCGCTTGTTAGCTGTCTCTCAGAGTGACTCAGGTCACTGGCTACAAGCTATTCCATCAACAAATACTGGAACAATGTTAGACCGTATAACATTAAGTCTGTGTATTTGTCTTCGTCTTGGTTGCAGGACCAATCAACCTCATCGCTGCCGCTGCGGAGATCTCGTCAACGAGCTCGGCCACCATGGGCTTTCGTGCTCTCTAAGTGCTGGTCGAATATCACGACACTCGGCGATTAATGACATTATCCGCAGGGCTCTTGTTGTCGCTAACGTGCCTTCCGTACTGGAACCAGTCGGTATTGCGCGGGGCGATGGCAAAAGACCGGATGGTATGTCTTTGATCCCTTGGAGTGTCGGCAAGTCGCTGGTGTGGGATGCCACATGTGTCGATACACTCGCGCCATCTCACTTACCGGCGACTTGTAAAGCTGCTGGGGCAGCTGCGGCCAGTGCGGAAAATTCAAAATTCAAAAAATATGCATCGATTGGACCCAACTATATTTTTGTACCTTTTGCGGTCGAGACCATGGGACCGTGGGGGTCCGAAGCTCGCCGTTTTGCTCGCACCTTGTCATCAAAATTGATCGAGACCTCCGGAGACCAGCGGGCGGGGAGCTTTTTCCGCCAACGCGTCAGCTTGGCTATCCAAAGAGGAAACGCTGCCAGCCTGTAGGATATATTAATTATATTCTGTGTATTTTAATATTAGTTCGATTTATATTTACAGTAAAAGCATCACTGCCGCTTCTTTCGAGTAGTAATGTTATATGGTTTAATTTTGAATTTCAAAGCAATCGAAATGGAACCCCAACTTCTATTTTTAAGTAAAGAACTTTTCAAGTGTCGTCTTGTAGCCAAGGGTACCAAAATGAATTATTATATTGTCTCATGAAAAAAAATCACTTCCCCAAGTAATGAAAACTCAAGCTGATGCGCTCGAGAGGTACCACTCCGGTCCGGCGGATATTACGGCAATATATTTCAATTACACATAAGAAAAAGAACAAGTCGTTTGAAGTAGCTGAAAGGCCAGATTACAGTCGTCGAGGAAATAATAAGGAAGACCCCGCTAACGAGCGCGAGACGGCAACTTTTAGAAAAGAAAACGTGTGGGGAGAAAATATGCTCCACCAAGAGTGATTAAATTTCAAGTAGGTATATTTTTTTAAATCTGCGAATATGCCAAGTGTCGACTTATTCACTTTTCAATATAACACAAGTGGGATTTGGGATTAAGATTTACCTACTGCAAGCTAAGATTACCTACAGAAAAAGCTTCTTTTTATTATAATATCATTGGATTTAAGTGTGTATTCTATCGCCAGGTATAATAGATAGGTACTTTTAGATAAATAGGTAGCGAGTTCGGACGTAGGGCGAAGATTTGTGCGATTCAATGGAATTTAATTACTCGGTGAGCGGACCAACATAACGACGCAAAAATATTTATGTTTATTGTCGGAGCTAATGCTCCAATGAGACCGCACGCGGACCGACGACAAGGGACACACAAATATTTTACTAATAACACTTTGTACCGTTGCGTCGTTGTAACTAAACTAAGCTGTCTGAAAATTTGTTTTAAAATACTACACATATAAGATAGATAAGTTCTAAGCGGTATCTCAATCTATTAGAGATATTACTTATAAATCAAGAAATACGTTTGATTTCATTTTAAACATAATGCGTTTCAATAATGATAATCTAAATATTATATAAAAGCTCAAAAGGCGCGCTGTGTATTGATAAAATGCTATTTCCGTCATTACGCTGATTTTCAGCTGAGGTCGGATGTGACTGAAGTCTTGTTTTATAAATTAAACATATCATACATATGGTAACTTTTGGCGGAATCGTGGGATACCTGAATTTAAATTAATTTATTTTACAATAGCTGCAAGGACATCAAAATCCTTTAACAACGAAATACACAAAATAATAACGGTTACACATATTTCACAATCATTTTACGGTGCACGCTGTCAGCAATATGTACGCTATGATATAGTTTTATTTCACGCGAGTGTATTTGGGAGGCTCATACTACCGGCCGTATGTCTTTAAAAATCGAACATGTCATGCAGTTCATATTTATTTCCAGCGTCGACAATTACGGTCATTCGAAGTCGAGCGTGATGTTTCCAGTCCATTTCTCGTAATAGCCATGCTTTTATAACCGAAGCGTAATGAAACTCGTTTAAATATCACAAAAGTGGTTGGATTACGGCAGCCAAGCACTTTATACTGCTTAATTACAGCCCTCGACAGAAATAATTGGGAACTTGGGGGATTACAGCCGGACTTTACTGGCGAATTAAAGATATTTTCGGTAATATCAAAAAGGAAACGGCGATTGGTTTATTGAATGGAAATAAATCAATTACGTATCAGTAATTTAAATGAATTAAGAACACATTCCTAATTAATTAATGTGACTGAACTCTGACTGGAATTACGCCAATGGAATCTGAATAGAGTACCTATTTTCGTTTCAATTTCCTTATGCCATTCCATTGCATGAGCATACATTGCTACATTACTTCGCAATAAGAGAAATTATGGATTGGGTAAATGAAATTCCCGTAATCTGTTGAAATGGCAAGTGGTGCATCGCGGCGTCACTGAGCGAGCATTGTTCGTTAACTGAATGGGAAGTAATGAGTTGGTGATTTAGCCCGCGATGTGTATCGCATCAGAGTCATCACGCCGAGCTTCGTTTATCATGTGAATCAATAACTGTATCAACCATTGTTTTCACTATAGAATATTTGATGCTGTCACACAATCTATGATATAGCATTTCATTTAAATTAAAGGTTGCTTTAAAAAAATACATTTAATTTTAAATACTTACCGACTTTATTTTCACCACCATGTTACTTTTATTAAGTAATATTTAATTTTGTTCTGGGATCGATAGTGATAGCTGCTATTCGTGCAGCAATAATTTATTTAAAAATATTGTAGGTATGAATGAATGGATATAAAATCTGAATTTGATAAAAATGCAAAAGAAGGTCGAAACAACTTACCAACAATATCAAACACAATATCCAATTATTATTTATTTTAAACTAGCTGACACTCGCGGTTTCAACCGCGTAATAAATAGTAATTTGGTATAAGTACCGTATATACTTTCATGTGCATTGCAAACATATTAGTAAAAAGCTATTATTTGACATTACAAACAGACACTTACATTTTATTCATTTGTATGTATACATTGTAATATTCACTTTATATAGCGAAGAGAAGTTTTATAAGCACGTGTCATCCAAGTCACGGGAAACATCAATAAATTGATATAAACGATACAAAACAGTCAACAAAGTTCTGATGTTTCGATTCCGCCTCTTGTTTTATAAACTTTGTCCGTCATGATTATGATTTTACCTACTTAGGTACTTTATTGAAGTGGTTATGATGTGTATCAAATGTTACAAATAGCTATGAAGATGTACCTACGGAACAAAGTATGTACGTCCGTCCGTCACAACGATACATTTCAGCAAGCACTAATATGCTATTGCTAGTAAGTACTTACTTATATATCCTTTGTCTATTAGATTAGTAAAAGCGAATTATATAAACATAATAACAAATGTTGATAAACATGATTACCTAATGAAGTATCGAAGCTCTATTTTAAATGGAATTGCAATCCAATTATAGGTATGTGAATTAATGATACTAAAAGAAAATAGCTGGATGTGACCTAATTACGTGTCCGTAGAATCAACGAAAGCCATGTAATCCAATGAGGTCTTATTGAGAACATGCGCGGGCCATGCAGCTTCTACATCTAATTATTTTTAAATACGTATTTTCCCAGAAACAATTTTCCTCAACATTATTTTAATCCTTAACAAATTTGTGTTACATTGGGCTTGAACATTTATTATTTTGTTATCAATGATTTTCAGTATTGAAAAGGCATACCTACAATACCTACCTATCATTAACGGAACATTATGAAATACAGAGACCCATTTGTGATGGATCTTATCTCATTAAAGATCAAGTTTGACATTCATTATTATTACGCGAGGAGACTTGGTGCTAATTGCTATGGATCAACGAAATAGTCATGTCTCATATTCACACAGTCACAGCTATAGTTTAGCAACCACCAATGCTATTGGTTTGAATTTTGGAAAAGTTGAATAAGATGAATAATTTAAAAAAAAAAAAATATTATTCAGCAACTTTTCCCAACTACTTATCCCAAACATATTGCAAATGAAAAATATTATATTTTTAGTTACTTTGCAAAAGGGGCTACTTTAAAATTTTACACTATTTTAACCATGGACTTATATATTACTGCGTAATTTTAACTAGGTAATTTCGCCCTTTCGTCAGGTAGCCCAATGAGCTAGAATTTTGAGGGGAGAGGAGTCACTCCTCACTCTCCCTCTTCCTGCATCCCCTTGGCGTGCAAATCCGAAACCTTTAGCTGTAATAGTGGCCGAAATCCGTATAAGTTGCTTAAACCTGAAAACAGCTGATCTGATTTCATAGAACAATGAAAGTGGATAGAAAAGATATGGGGCATATCTATGCGCCCCGCAACTATGGATGGTCGCTCATAGTTCCCAAACAACATACTGTAGCTTTTGTGAGCACGTGCCAGCCAATGGTAGGGCCGGGTTTAATGTGTTCTTAGTGTATTAGAGTATTAGAGTTTGACTATTCATAAGTGCCAGTGAAGGTCTATTTGAATGAATAAATTATTTCATTTCATTATTTCATTTCATTAGTGTGCGTCTTGCGTACGCAGTGCATTTCTGGTAATAAGCCAGAAGGTAACTTGTAAAAGGCCATAGGTATGGAGAGAGAAATGTGGCCCATAGATTTTCTATGCCATGATTACCAACGCCATATCAATTGGTTCAATTCACTCGTTTCTGAGATACGACGCTACAGGTAGACATACAAATATACCGACAAAGGTTTCAAACTTATAGCACTCATCTTTTAGCGTAGGTTGTACGTAGTATTTAGATACTCTGAGGCGTAGGGAACAAAATACGATTAGTGTTAGAAGGTGCAGCTAATATGAATGTACGATTGCAGATTAATTATGTAAATAAAATACGAATACAATTCGGTTGTAATGTACACAAATCACTTTTAGTGTTCCACTTTGAACTAATATGCGAAGTCTATACCTAAACTGAGAGAAATAGTTCATTCCCTCCACGGGCCCCGGCCACTGGGTAGTGCAAACTGATTAATTCTCGGCCGTTGGACGAACACCAGAAATATTAGCTCCACGGATATGAGATTGCTAATTCCACTAATGCACCGGACAAATAACGCAAGTTCCCTATACTCGCTCTGTACGATTCCGATAATTTTGTAAAACGTGTGCTAAGCAATTAACTCTACTTTTGTAATTAAAGAGCTGTATATCAAGTATGTATGATTTTCATTTCAACAGTGTTCTAGAAACAGTTTTGTTTTTTAGGGAAATAATTGCTTTGGCTATAACACGCATTTTGACAAGGTTAACAATGGTTGTTGATCGATAAAACTTGGCCTGAACAACGGTCTTACATTATAATTGTAGATTATTAACACTTAGGTCAGTGATTATTAAATATAATTATATTCCTTCAAACTCATAAAAACCTCCGTTTTAATATACAGCACTATTACATATTCACATATAAAACTAGAGCTCGATGCGTTTTTGTTTGTGTTAAATATTTGACAGGAAATACAATGGCATACAGTGTTATTTGAATTTTAAAATTAAAATCATCAGTCATCCATAGATCGCACTCGCACCCCACACGCACAAGTGCAGTCTATTCATTTGCCGGATGGATTAATTTCCGCCGTGAGATCGTTCCAAAGGGAAATGCGATTGGAACAAAGTGTACGCGACTGGCACCAGGAGGGTTCGCCAGATATTCCATTTCATGTCCATTTATCTCCGAAAGGGTTAAAAGCCGTGCGCATTTTTGTATAACATACCCGAAAAATGTTGGTAATTTTATTTATGAAAATTAATGTGTAACGATAATATCGTTGGAACTACATCATTTGAAATATGGAACGTGTTCATAATCGTTAAAACGTTAGGCATTGTTCTGCTGGTGTAGAATGTCCTTCTCGCCTTACTTTCTGGATCGAGCCTGTTGCCTACTGAGATTTAACATTATTGCATTTCCGGCATATTGCCAAAGCTATCTATAATATTATTAAGTGACTTTTCTTATTTTTCTTCGACGCAGTATGAGTATTATGAGGATAAGGTTTTATTCTTTTATGACTATTATGTTATTAAATTTTTGGAGATATTCGGGCTTGACCCATGCCAATGAAATAAAATTTCCGGTTGGTTCCAATATCAAACAATATTTTTGAGAACCATTTCAATTTTCGCTAGAGGCATATACATTTTAAGATCGATTTTATAACGCGTTAGAGTTGATTGGTTTTTAGAAACGGACCAAGAAAAAATAATATGTTAATCTGATTTCGTATAAATATAAAAAATTGGGTATCAGACCGGAATCGCTCAGTTTTTCGAATTAGGAAGTTCGATTTTCTCATTTTTATGTGCGCAAGTTTATGGTGCATTTTACGATGGCCTCTCGGTCAAACACGCGACACTAAGGTTTATGGCATCGACGCAGGGTTTATAACGCAACTTAAATAACAGTTATTCGGTTATTCGGAGAAAATTTTTAAACAAATCCACGTCAAAACACAATACGTCATATTAATTGTAACATTTTATAAGATATCTGTTTCATCATCAACGGGCGGGCACATTAAACAAACCGCTTTGTGTTATGGTAATTACTTGCGTAGAGTTTCTTTAATGGACTTAGTTACAAAAGTATTTACGCAAGGAACGCCTATTTGAATGGTGTAAACATAATTTGTGGACAAAGTTGTGTATGTAATGTTCTGCGTGATGGTGGTACCGAAACAACTCGCTGGATTTAATTTAATTGTCAGTTGTTGCCCGCTACATCTTCTACGTCAACGGGAAATTTACAATTTGATATATTAAAATAACCATAACACCATGCTCATTCTACAATAGAGATATTATCAGATTCATTATATCTCATCACATGAATTTTTGAAGCTATACTTTTACCATTGATATTGTTTTTTAATTGCACCGGATTCCGATTGAATATGAGTGAACGGCAAAGAAGAAACATGAAATGGTATGCAAATAACGCAATCTCTTACCTTAAACACACTGTTTATTATAAGCATGTAACTATACCCATTTAATTTTATCGTCTATTGTTGAATTTTAATAGTAGCTATAATTGGTATCGCTCAGTCCCGGGAGTTGAGTTAGACACGGTATCGTCGCTAAAATCCGGCATACGCCACTGATAGATAGCATTTAGTGTAGATGAAGTTGTCCCCGGGAGTGCTTTTTGCTTCACACCGTTGAACAAGTGCCAATAAGAGCCAATCTCCGAGCAAATTTGCAAAAAAATAACAAGAAATCGACGAAAAAAGTTATCGTAGAATTCAAATAGGAACGCTGGATCCTTTTTTTTATTATATCTTCATTAAATAACTGTATCTCTGTATTCGTAAATCCTTGCTTTATTTTGTTTATCTCCGAAAATATTTTCTTGATCGACGAAGGGATTTGTATTTACGGAGTCAAATTCCCAGCGCTGTGTCTTTGTGAGATAAAAGTTGTTTTATAATATAAGAACTTCAGCATCTAAATGATTGTCTTCAGGATCATTACTCTGTAAGCATTAATAAACATTGTATGTTAAAACGTTAAAACAGTACATAAATGGATGTTTATACTATTTTGATCCGCATTAATGAATCTGCATCACTGAATGTGAAGCACTCCTTGCATTGATGGAAGTAATTTAGGTACATAAAAAGGTAATAAATACTTCTGTTTGATTTGCATTGCAGTAAATATATGTATACTAGCAGCGAAACCCGGCGTTGCTCGGGTTAAAATACATCGTATGTTTAATGGTATAAGAAATATATAAGGATAATTTTTTTAACATAGATATTATAGATTTCTATTTTCGATTTCGATTTGGTTCTTTTAGATCAATAACACTCGTACACATTTTGGACCTTTCCAGATCAATCCAAAAATGTTTAGAACTTTCTCGAACTTTTTAATTCGCTTATAATAAATTGCACTCATTTTGGAACTTTTCAGATCATACGGAAAATTTCTAGAACTTTCTCGATCATAATAAATTGCACTCATCTTGGAACTTTCCAGATCATTCGGAAAAATTCTAGAACGTTCTCGAACATTCTAACTCGATAATAACAGTTTTGGGCATTTTGGAACTTTCTAGATGAAGCCAGAAATTTGTAGAACTTACTTAAACATTCTATATCGATTATAATAGTTTGCATTCATTCTAGAATTTTCTAGATCATTCCAGAACTTTCTAGAACATTCCAGATCAATTATATCCGTTTTACTCATTTTGGAATTTTCTAGATCATTCAAGAAATTTCTCGAACATTCTAAATCGATCATAATCAATTGCACTCATTTTGGCACTTTTCAGATCATTCGGAAAATCTCTAGAACGTTCTTAAACATTCTAACTTGATAGTAACAGTTTTGGACATTTTGGATCTTTCTAGATGAAGCCAGACATTTGAACAGAACATTCTCAAACATTCTATATCGATTATAATAGTTTGCATTCACTCTAGAATTTTCGATCATTCCAGATATTTGTTGAACTTTCTAGAACATTCCAGATCGATTATAACCGTTTTACACATTTTGGAACTTTCTAGACCATTCCAGAAATTTTGAGATCTTTTTAGAAGTCCTCATGCGTTAGAAAAGGACAGCAATATATGTTTTAACATTTTCGCCACCCACAACCACCCCCTTCCACCCACCGCGACCAAACTCCCTTACTACCACCTGGAGACCAAGGGGTATTAACCACCCTAACCGGAAGTTGATTGGGATTGGTGGTGATTGAGAAAACTGCGTATTTACGTACCCACAAAAGCATTTTATATATATTATTAGATTTATTCTTTACTAGTTTGCACCTATAGTTTCACCCGCATTCATGAAATAAAAAGTAGCCTATGTCTCTTCCCATACCATAGGCTAACTGCGTATCAAACAGAGCTAATTCAGAGATTTCGCTCTGAAATGAAAACAATCAGAGAGACGGTAAGCGGTTGAGAGAGCTTCCTAATATAACTCATCAAGATTTAAGTATATTTTAAGAAACAATATGTTTTTCTTACTCATTCATACTCTTTTGTAATCAAAATCATCAAAAGGTTTAAATGTGATGTACTGAGTATCACCATATTTTTTATATAATATATACTTTGGATGTGAAATCATACTTGCTTACAGGATTATCAGGTATTGTTAGTTTGTGATGTGAAAGTTTATATTTATCCTCGTAATAAGAAACCAGCTTCATCATAAGAACATCTTTAAAAGCTGCCTTCTGAGTATTCATTGAATTCTGAAACAACGGAAGTTAACTTGTCATATAATAACTGGATAAATTCTGAGATAAATATGAAGAAAATATACTCGTATAAACAAGTAAATCAAAGACGAAAGCTTTTTTGTCATTGGAGAAAATACTTTAATCTACCAAAAACATTTTCATGTAAAATGTTGCCAAGACGAGCACTGTCAAAAAGTTATCAGATCTCATGTAGAGCCAAGCTTATATATCTACACGCTTTAACTATACAAGTCCTAACTTCACAAACTCTACAACTTAGTCAAAATATGTGGCTTGGCCGTTTTGCTACCATCACATGGGCGTAAGGTGTAAAATGTATTCATTACGTTTCTGTTATCTGTATAATAGTTCTTTTAGTAGTAGTCAGAAATTGCTTTATACACTTCTTTCCCATAAAAACATTAACTATGCTAAATCCTCCTCCACCGTGCGTGCAATCAAAAGTGCTTCAAAAGGGTCCAAAGATTTTCTTCACGTATTTGATATAAGTAAAAAACTTACTAACTTGTATGTTCCAAACATTTTTCATTTTTGGCGTTGTTGTATGCAAGCTGGATTTAGCGTTCATAGATTTAATTCCCAAGCCTTTCAGAAAATTCAGGAAGTCATCCGGAAACTGCACTTGATTTTTGTCCATTGACATTGGCTGTTTATTAAGATTATATTAGTTTAAAATAAACAATTTTAAGGGTCTACTTGTATATCTTTCCGAATTATTTATTGTATAAATACCTTTGCTATTGACTGAATACTTAATTTAACTGTAACTAGGACTAAAAGCAACACAAGGTGTCCACGTAACGACTTACTCATGTAAACTAAGTGCCGCATAACAAGTAAAGAAGTACTCAGTATGTACCACTGAGGAATCAAGAAAATATTACCGCCGAAACCATAAACAAGTC
The DNA here is from genome assembly GCA_951394255.1 of Polyploca ridens. Lineage (NCBI taxonomy): Eukaryota > Metazoa > Arthropoda > Insecta > Lepidoptera > Drepanidae > Polyploca > Polyploca ridens. The sequence continues at coordinate 9,252,094 of OX596249.1, forward strand.
GCGGTGATAAGGTTCACTTCCTACTATAGTTTATACACGACGATATTACTTTTTTATTATTTTCTGTAAAATTGTTACTGAAATGGCTTGTATTTCTTATAAATAGGTATGTGTGTTTAGCTACATTCGCTTTATTGTAGCAGAACTCGTCGTAACTCAAGCATGTTTAAATCAGTTTAGAGAGAGAAAGTGAAATTCTATCACAAAAATCCGTAGCTCAAAGAGCTTACGGCTACGTTTGGTATCGTGTGACTAAATGCAAGCCGAGTCAAGGCGAAATCTGAGCGTAGGTTTAATGGTTTCGCCTTGATCCTGAGCGAGTCGGAGCGCAGTTACACGGCTAGATTTATTAGTTCAATTACCCTGGTCCTGTTCGGAGCCGCTCCGCTTGCTTGAGCGCAGACGCCAACAACTAAATTTTGCTCAGGTTGCAACACATTCTCCGTTCACCTTTTTATACCTTTTAACTACGAGGTTTAATGGGCAAACCTAAATTAGAAACGTTTCGTTTTAGCTGAGTTGCTAGTCGGAACTGAGATAAAACTTAATACCTTGAAATTAAATGCATGTGCAAATGGGCATGGCCAAATACTTTGCATAGCCAATATCCTTAATTGAAAATGTCTTTAAGGTACCTGTTCTTTTTCGATGTCTGCCCTCTTTTTTTAAGATTCCTGGATTTATAGAGTCACAAATACAAAATTCAAACTAGGTAATATAATTAAGAGTGTTTAATTTACCTTCTTGACGGATGAACTTGATTATTTGCGCAGACATACATAATAGGACATTTTTTTCTGTGGTTTTAACAATCGTAACTATGTACCATGTGAAGTTGACTAATAAATGTTCTGGTAAAACAGAACATGCCAGAAAAACTAGGATAGCATGCGGAGCGACAAGCGGAGCGGGAGGCGGGCGGTGCGCGGCGGGCTGGGGCACTAGCGGCGCGGGCGGTGCGCAGTACTGACCGCAAACACCCCCTGCCGATACATGTTGGCCAACTTTCAAATTTGTGGGTTGGCGCTTTCGATGCTACACTCATCCCTACGCTCAGCTTAACATACCTACTAATTAGGGGATTCAAATCCGATCATGTTTTAATTATAACAAATTACAAAATAATTAACTAAGATTAAATCTACACTAAGTATCATCATAAGAGTGTGTCGATTTGATCGGAACTCAAATTAAAATGAGAGAGATACTCACCATGATTCATTGCTTTTGTTTCAGTTTTGTGTTATTGCCATATTTTGCCCAAAAATATTCTTCTGAGATTTTATTTAATTTAATTTTAATTATACATTAGGTGTCAACCAACTGCTTCCACAATAGGTAAGTATATTTTATGATTACGAGTAGAGGTAATAAAACAAGGCTCCTGTGGTATATAATCGTATTTCTGCGGCAGCAGAAAAAATATGTATAAAGGTGGTCACTAAACAATTCAGGTCAGCGACTCGTTATATTGATGGAACGGGTCCGAATGTGAATAGTGTTCGCGAGCTTGTGCCCCTCGATAGCGGCCGCCCGCGCTCATGAATATTGTAGCAGCACGCGCGCCCGCTGGATCCTCCAGATTCCGTGCTTGTACCCCAAGTTTTATATCTACCTTTTATATGCAGTCTGCAAATACACCTCGATCCACTTTTTGCTGGCCCACAAAAAGTTGCATCCGAAAATATTTGCAGTACTGTTTATGCGATCGGTTGCTTCGGTATAAATACTGAAAATATCCTAAACAATGGTGCCGATTCTGTTGTAAATCGCACTAAACTAATTTTAGTCACATCTCATCTCTTTCTTACGAAAATTATTGAAAAAGGATAGAACATATTTTAAGTTGTTAAATTAATCTTTGCCGTCTTATTTTGCGTGTATTTAGGCGTAACCGCGATAGATGGCGACTAAATTTATATTGAAAACAAGCATTGGACTTATTTGATAGGACTAAATTTCTTACATCCTTCTCTTATGTTCTTTGTTAGAAAGAGACATAGTGACATTAAAATTAGTTTAGTTGTGAATAACAGAATCAGGGCCAGTGTTTACCAAACTTGGTGTAATTTTAAATCGATAATAACTTCAGTTTCTGAATCCGAAATAATATCCTTTCCATCTAATGATAAATGAGTGTAATTAGTCAATTAGTACTTAAGTGTTTTAAAAGGGTTAAAGAAGCGATAACATCCATAGCGTGGAGTTCATGGACCTTGATATAGACCCATGTGGTCAGCAGAGCGTTCGGTGCTGGCTGCCGCTGGCAGACATTCGCGTGTCCAACGGGGCCCGGAGGCAGGACACTAAGTGGTGCGGCGGGGCGGTTGCTGGGCGGGCGGCGCGACGATAATACGTCAAACCACCGGCTGCGGTTCACCCTCCCCGTCCGGCTAAAATTTAATAGCGCCGCACTACGTACATCCTGGTATCTCCACAAGTATACTCGTGTCAGTCTTGATACCGCTCTACAACACAAAGGGGAGAGATAAATTTGTTTCAATATCATTTCAGAATACTTAGCCTAGTTTTCTTTGTTAATTAATAAGTATGCCTATACTTTTTAAGTCAAGAAAGAAAAGAAATATTGGTCAGTGGTGTAATAAAATACATAAAGTTCCGTGCTTTTCCTAAAAATTTCATATGATAGATGTTAGTTCTACGATATCCAACATACTCATTCAAGTGAAAAAGAAGATGTAGGCCAAAGTTTCGTAAAAGTGGTGGTAGAGCAATGTATGTATAGTTTGATCCAGAAGACCTGGATTCAATTCACTGATCGGGCGATATAATTAAAGTTTACTCTGTTCAAAAACGATTAACTGAAGCCCGGTGTTCGTGATGTGGTCAAGAGACGGTGACATAGGTGTTGTCAGGTATGGGTGTCCTGAAATTCTACTTTTTTTATATGTCTGTTCAATCTGCGAGTCTGTAAAATGTAGCTATCAGTTCTGACACCTCTACCTGCCCCTTCGAGGATTCAAATTCAAATTCAAAAAGCATTTATCCAATTTAGGCCCTTATAAGGCACTAATGAACGTTAACAAATGGCTCTACACCGGTTCCAAATATAACTTGAACTGAGAAGACTCCGGCAAGAAACTCAGCAAGTCTTTTTTTTTTTAAATATGTACTTAGAAGTATTACAATTACAATATATATATAACAATAGCCTGCGATATGCGTATAATGGGCGTAAAGATATTTGTAATATTTATCAGCCATCATATAAAACTTATTATATTACTTCTTATATATTCAGCACGGACAATTAGACAGTCTTTAACGATATCCATAGCATGTACGTAATACAAATACGATTTTGTCCACCTTTCAACTGCAAGCGTCAAATAAATTGCCACTCGATCGAGTTAGCTCGGCGTATGTGTTGGATGAAAGGTTTACTGGCATTATTTGACCGACAGGTCTATTTGTCGGGAGTGCATAGGTCATTCGTATTCCGAGCGTGGCAGATGTAGTGTGCATGAGGAGAGACGATGATATCGTACCAGGGGGCCAATACCCACGTAATATACCAAAACCACTCACTCGTCCTCCACCCACTGTATACTCAAGCTTAATTCTATGTACAGCCGAAGAATGAATTGCTTTGACAGGTGAAGTCTATTTGTTTGCAAGGATTGTGTAAATAAGACTTATGTTGGTCATACTACGTACTGGCTTGATCTTATTTCTTTTAAAATGATAGAAAACGCTCTTCAATGCAATAAATAGTATTTTCGGAATAGGTAATCGCAAAAGCGACAAACTTTATTCTGTTAATCTACTATGAATATCTCGTTTAAACATACCCGTATGATTAATCATAACTTCCACCATAGGTTAGTAATAAATATAAAATTTACTAAGTGCACACCACACCAAAACAAGAAATTCCACCAAAAACATTTTCATGTAAAATGTTGCCGCCAAGACATATGGCTCGTACTGTCAAAAAGTTATCAGATTTCATGTAGAGCCAAGCTTATAACTACATGCACTTACTCTATAAGCCCTAACTTCACAACCTCTACACACCGTAGTCAAAATTTGTGGCTTGGCCGTTTCGCTACCGTCACATGGGAGTAAGGTGAAAAATGTATTCACTGTTCATTGCTTTTTTGTTATTCAATAGTTCTTATAGTATTGAAACGGCCAAGCCACAAATTTTGACTACGGTGTGTAGAGGTTGTGAAGTTAGGGCTTATAGAGTAAGTGCATGTAGTTATAAGCTTGGCTCTACATGAAATCTGATAACTTTTTGACAGTACGAGCCATATGTCTTGGCGACAACATTTTACATGAAAATTTTTTGGTGGAATTTCACTTCTTTTTTTTTTTTGTTTGAAATTTCCAAGTTTTATAATTTTTTTGTTGTTTGTGTACTAATACAAGCTTACATACCAAATCTCAGCTTTCTAGGACTTCAGGAAGTACCCTATGAGTTTTGATGATCATCAGTGAGTCAGTGACGAAATCGGGGTTTTTTAGATATCAATAAAATCTAAAGTATAAGAGCTATGTTATTGAAACTTAATATGCTTAATAAGTTCACTATTGACATCATGTTCCGAGAATTTTGTTTATCTGGTATATTCCAAACCCAAGTTATGAGGGTTCAAAAAAACGACGAAGCGCTTCGAGAAAAGGTAGGTAGTGCCCTTTCGCTTCGCTTGGCTGTCTTGGCGGGGGGCACTCCCGTGCCCCCAGATAACCATGAAATGTTTGCATTTCCAATTTCTTTCTTAAATGTTAGGAAAATCTAAAATAGCAAAATTGTATTCCAAAATTTTTTAAGATTTATTTGTGTTTGTTTCTTTGTCCTATGTGTGGCAAAGAACAAAGAGCTTTCGTCTATTTACTTTATACATAAAAATAAAAGGCGAAAAGAAAAATATCGAAAGTACAATGTCACACATGTCATCTATTGTTGGGAGATTGTCTCAGATATTAGCGTTGCAATCAATCACTGGAGTGTCCGTGACATGTACGTAATTAAGAGCGAACCTACGAGGGCACCGAAGACATTATTCTGATCAAATCTATTCAGTTACAATTATAATTTATTTTACTTTTCATGGTTAAATAGCAGTTCGGAATCGATCAATTTTAAAAACAGACACAATTTTTAGACCGATTGGTTGGCTTAAAAATTTTCCGATTTTTCGCGCTTCAGAGTTCCAAAAGGCAAACTATTGTGTGGTTTCAATTCTTACCTATGTAGTAGATAACAATAAGTCAGAAAGTACCTAAGTAATAATAAGAGAAAAATTTATCAGTAGTCTTATCCAAAATATCGAAGATTATAAATATCGATCATTAACTTCTATTGTATTATATAGATATAATGTTGTTTTATTTGTGTCCTAGCTATTTATCAATTTATTATCCTTCCCTGTTGTTAGCTTCTCATTCGTAATGTCTTTACATAGAGAAGTAAAATAAAAGTAATCTGACAATCCCAGATAGTTAAAGAAAATATACAGCTGCCATTAGCTTTCAATACGAAGTGAATGCTCGGGTATTACTGAATAAGGCGCCATCGGTGTCATAGGGTGGCGATGTCGAAAGAGCGGCAACTGTCGGAGTCGCGTCGTGTCGCGCCGTGCATGTCCCGACTCTCGTCGTACAGAGTATACGCGAGTTGCCGCACTCTGTTCTCCGCGGGACATCCAACATTCAGACATCGCTACGCTTAATTAAACTCTAAGTGGCTTTTCAAACAAAACCGTTCGCAACTTTAATTTGCTACTAGTTTTGACTACATAGATACAAACTACATACAGTTCTTTACCAACCATCAAAATGTTCATATTTATCCACCAAAATTGAGGTTCCCCCTGAAGTTCGATATATTTCTACTACCTATAATCAAGTCCTTCATTTATCTTATCAAGGTTGATGGCGGTAATGGTAGGACGGTTAGATAAAATATATTAATTACGGAATAAGTGCCACAATGGAGTAGAAGTAATTCGCAAAGCCATTTTAATATTGTTGCTTTCTATCTTAATAATTCGTAAAAGTACTTTGCGAAGATAATAGGGTTCGCAGATCGTGAATCTTCTTAATTACCAACAATGTTGAAATTAAGCTTTTAATGAGTTTTAATTAACAAGTTTTGGAGCGTTGCGTGAAAATATCTAATGATCGTTACGAGATAATGTTGCCGACGACATAAATTGCAGCAAATATGAGTTATAATATTTAGATTTATCGTTATGTGTAGATTACATATACGAATTAAAGTACGGACGTGACTTAATTTATCTTTCGATGCCCTAAAGAGAAGCTGGATTTACGTGGAAGGTCTCGAGGGATCCTGATTTAAATTGCCAGACTGAACAAAACGGTGTTATTGGGCATGTATAGTAACTATGTGAGATCGTAATCAATACTTTAACATTTCTGTCACACCTTACGATGGGCAATCAAGTAATTATCAAAATACTACTAAACTCTCTATCCTGCCTTCTGCACTAAGTGGGCTAATGAGCAAGGGAACTAATAACGACATAGAAAATGCTATCTGCACGCATTATTGACTTCAATCCAATAAATACACAATACAAACCAATAACAGAATATGGTAAGCATCTCGATGACACCACGCTAAAGATATGTATAATTAATGCCGAAACAGAGCCAACAATCCCCAGTGTAGGTTCGGATGTAGGTCACAGGATTTGGCGTGCGCCAAAACGTAACCTAGTGCCGGCTGCAGGTGCAACCCGCTCCTAGTGACACTTTAAAATTACAACACGAGCTCAGTATTACACTGTTATCATACATTGGAATACGAACGTATGTTTAATCATAACAAATTCTTATTTGTATTGTTGGGATTATCGTGGGTGTTCGCTAAATGAGATCCATCTCCGATCCGGTACTCAGGCGTTTGCATCAACCGACTCCCAGTTGTTTCCATCTCCGATCCGGTACTCAGGCGTTTGCATAAACCGACTCCCAGGGAATTATTCTCATTCATTCACAGATGATTAAGTACTATAAGAATAATTTTGAATATTGATGCATAATTTGACTTGAGCGCTTAAAATTCATGCAAAACACTCCGCGTACCTATCGTACGCAAATTAATACATCTTTTAGGTATAATTTTCAATATCATACATCATCATCTATTAAGTACTGAGATTAGGTATCATAATGTAGTGAGTGAAGTTTAATTAAATGTCTTATTGAACATACAATATGCTGTAGTATGTATGAACCTATCTAGAAAGTGATGAATATGGACAAATTAGCAGCAATTTGCATCGCAACGTACTGGTACGAGAGCTACCAACGTTTTCGAGAAAGAACTTTAGCAAGGCTGATTTTTTTATATTTCCTTGCTCATAGAAGCCTGATTGAGATGCACCAACTCTGACAGCCGGAAGTGGTTGCGTTTCCTTCTGCGCATCCTGTTTGTACTGGTGAAAATTTCGGAGTTTGAAACATTTTAACATTTTTTAAATTTGTTCATCACTTTCTCCGTCCTCTTAGCAAATACATTTTTTTTTTTGATGAGCGTTATGTGTTTACTACTACTTGCGAGATGCTATATTAGTTGTGAAAAAAAAAATTAAAACATTTTCAAAAAGCAGAAATCTTAATATGATAAAGTTATGCTAGAACAAAAAAATATTATGCCAGGTGGAAATCTGGTTGCATAAGAGTATACAGACCAATAGTGTTGATTCTCGCGAGAGACGCGCATCCTATAATAACAATTCTTTTCGTTGTTATCATTTAACCGCAATCCAAAGATTAAGATCGGCTTAAGAATATATTGTGGTACTCGAATATCTGTTTAGATTACCTTCGACCAAGAAGTATGAGGATTCCATCACTGCCTAAAAATAGACAACAAACTGCTTTGTCAGAGAAAGTCATGACAATTAACGAATGCCTACAAGCACGTCTATAAGAATTGGCTTATATAATATATCAGTTTATATTAAGATTTATTACATATTCAGATTCTTCATTATCAAGCTCGTCAAAGACCAAATCAGAGGGTTTAATAATAATAAATAAATAAATATAAATATCCTGGGACATTCGTCATACACGGTCAACAATATAAAGAATATTCTGAATGAGCTATTTATTCGGTAACAATTGAAATAAAGACACATAAACAACTTGGTAATAAAAATCTAAATATTTTAGTTTCATTATAAAATAAAATAAAATGCATTTATTTTCAGACAACAGGGTCCATAGATTGTTAGTAAATACACAAAAAATAGCTAAGTTAGTACAAATTTTAAACATTAAAACAACAGAGAAAGAACGACAGGCGGTTTATGAAGCATAACGCATGACGTGCAGCTTCATAAACCTGCCTAAAGTAGGCCCATCTGCCCTCACAGCAAACACGTTCAGAATGAACGTGTTTGTGAACGTGAACGTGATTGGTGCTCCCTCTCACCCTGTTTAAAATAGAGGCCACTTGTTTGCGCATTATGGCGAAAAAATCTACCGTATTCGCATCTGCAAACATGCCTGAAGCACTACAGTAAGGAGGAAGCCTCAACAGCAGAGTGTTGTATGCTTATTGGGTATAATTAGCCAATAGGCTGCTGGAATAAAAAAATTGGCAATATGCCTTAAAGAGTGGGATCTTGATATTGACTGAGCTACCAGCAAACCTACGAGCCAGCATATTTGACCGCACTGCCAACGCTCTGCGCTCCCTTTCTATATCACAATCATCTTTGAGGTCTTCAGTCACAATAAAACTTTTTGCCATAGTGTATTGTTGTAGTGTATGTGTAGTGCCATTTAGGGTTACTGGAGGGATATATTACGGACTTTTATTTCTACCCCTAAACACCAACAGTTCACTCTTGCTTGAGTTATATTTTAAACCATGATCCTCAGCATAAGCTTCACATATGAATAATGGTTTCCTAATACTACCAATCGTAGGAACCAGCAGCACCATGTCATCGGCATAGCTTATGTTATTTACACAATTACCAGATGGTAAATCACTGATCAGAGAGCTCATATTAGCCCAAAATTAGCACTCTGATCAGTTGATCTACATAAATATTGAATAACCTTGGTGATGTCAGACCTCCACATTCCAGTTTGTATGGATCAGACATTGCATTAGACCATTTAACATAATTTATCTGTTTGTTATACCAGACGGAGAGTGTAGTAACTAATTCCACAGGGACACCTCCCTTCCTAAGCTTATCCCACCGGATATTATATGATACTAGATCAAAAGCTTTAGAAAGGTCCAGGAAACATGCATTCACGAGAGTTTTCCTATCTGTGTAGTATTTAACCGTATGTTCTAAGGTAAAATATAGCACTCTCAGTAGACAGCCCCTGACGAAAACCATATTGAGCATCATGTAGCATCATGTATCTCCTGACTGAGGTTTGAATTATTATTAAAATTATAATGAGACTGTCTAGAAAAATGTTGACTACCCCTGAGGCGTCACTTGGTTGTCAATATGACAATAAAATTTCTTTGTTTAAATTGTTTAGACACCAGAAATGAACCAATGCTAACTTGGAATTTTGGAAATTTGCGTTTTATTCTGCCAAATTGTTTATCTTAAGGATATTTTTTTATCAAATTAAAAAAGAAATAATTAAAGCAGTTCCAACAAATGGCACAGCACTAAGTAAATTCACTTTTTGCGCTCGCCCGCTATATTATTAATTGGGTTAAAATCCTTGCAATTATAATCTTAAGGCCCCAATGCCACGGAGAGATATATCAGCAAAAGACAGCAAGAAAACATTTTAATGTAGAAAACCCTCGTGAATACATGTTTCCTGGACCTTTCTAAAGCTTTTGATCTAGCAACATATAATATCCTGTGGGATAAGCTTAGGAAGGGAGGTGTCCCTGTGGAATTAGTTACTACACTATCCGTCTGGTATAACAAACAGATAAGTTATGTTAAATGGTCCAATGCAATGTCTGATCCATACAAACTGGAATGTGGAGGTCTGACATCGCCAAGATTATTCAATATTTATGTAGATCAACTGATCAGTGATTTACCATCTGGTAATTGTATAAATAACATGAGCTATGCCGATGACATGGTGCTTAACCATGACTTGCCATGGTTTATTGTGACTGAAGACCTCAAAGATGATTACATCGACCATAATAAGGTCAAGGTATCAAGGAGGGTAAATTCATTATATTATTATTCATTATAATAGTGGATGGATGTCCGAAAAGAAATCCGAATAAGAGATATATGAATTGTGTGAAAGATGAAATTAGTAAGAAAGGAGGAAATGCTGATATAATGGTCGAATTGAAGCAGCGCAAAAATCCATTTTTTCGATTTTCTTTTTGGTAAAATAGTTACTCATTATGTTCAATTCAATTCATTAAAAGACTCGGATTTGATGAATTACTTAAATTCTGCTGTAAATTCGAAAAAATAAATTGCGTTAGCAATATTGCTTAGCTTCCTTTTTAGGGGGCTAGGTCGAGTGCTTGCGATAGACTGCCTCCTCTAAATGCTACACGCAAACTTTTATTAACTTTGCTATTGACTTTATGGTCAGTGTTGCCACTTAATCAATCTTTCTAATGATCCAAATAAGTCGGACCAACTATTCAGCTTCCCGATACATAATTTATATTAAAAAATTGATTAAATCCTAACTTCGTAACTAATGTTATAAATGCGAGAGTGAATTTGTTTGTTTGTTACGCCTAGAAGGAGTTAGGCTACTTTTTATCCCGGGAACACGGGTGAAACCGCGGGGGACAACTAGTACAAAATATTTTCGGAGATTTCTCAGTTTAAGTGTATTTCGAATCGTCGATAGATTCAACTGTAACGTTCATAAGTGCCTTATCAGGGCCTAACCTGAATAAATAACTTTTTTATTTGGATTTTGAAAATAAAGTTATCTTATTCTTTCCTTCAAATGGCTCTGGTTTAAAATAAACTTTTTCGAGTTAGCATTTTGTTCATTGCTGCTATCGATTGGGTCTCTAATTCCACTTCCGGTACTTGCTTTCCGTGTGCTGAACTGATCTTAAATTAGTCTTTGTACCCTTATGCAACCAGATTTCCATCTGGCAAGGTTTGTTTTAGGTTCATTGATAGCATAACTATAAAATGTTAAAATTTCAGCTTTTAGAAAATGGTTTGGAAGAAAATATGTCATTCACAAGATTCACAACTAAAATAGCATCTGGCACGTAGATAGCAACCACATAACGCTCTGTCGATTTAAGTTTAGGTTGCTAAAAGGCTGTAGAAAATGGTGATGAAAAAATTATTCGTGCTAAAATGGTTTAATGGGTTAAAAATCCGAATTTTTCACTAGTACAAATAGGATGCGCAAAAGGAAACGCAACCACTTCCAGCTGCCAGACTTGGCGCATCTCTATCAGGTTTTAATGCGCAAAAAAATATCAAAAATCCAGCCATACTAAAGTTCTTTTTTTCGCGACGTTGCTAGCTCTTATACCATACCGGTCGTTGCGGACCAAATGTGAATATCAAATGAGTGTTTAAGCCACCCATTTGGATCACTCTCAGCTCATGCCAATCATTTCAAAATTGATGCTTGCGGTTTTCGTTCGATGACTGTTAATTACTAGTAGCGCCATTATACTAGATACTCCTCATATTGTATGCTCTCTACTCTACGCGATTGCTTCTATTAGCTTTTTCTACGTGTGCCCCAAACAAAAATAATATTCAGTTAGTGACAGACTTTTTGATGTGGAGGCTAGTTTAAGCACGCTGACATCGTGACTCGAAGAGTCGATAACAAATGAAAAATTCTCGAGTTGTGAACACCGAAATAAACTATAACGTTTCAGAAAGATCGATCTCCCACGAGGTGGAAGAGACCCTTGTCGAACTACTGGGATTTTATATAGTGGCCACCTTGCCCACCGTTAGGCACAGACGGCACACTATTCCTGGCAACCCCTTACGAGGCGTCAGGGACCATCTGCGGTAGGTCCTGCCGCCAGAGTATCCCCTGGTACTCATTAAAATAATGTGAGTCGCACCGTGGTCACTCATTACCATTTGTCCAGAATGGTGCCGGAGCTGTTAAGTCACTCATCACGCTCACCCCAGTGCGCAAGCGCAAGCGCAAACGCATCTTGTTGGTGGTAGAGGATTCAATCCCCGCTAGGGAGGCCAGAGAAGCTGACTCCAATTTCTCCAAAATGGTCCCAAAACGTGAACGTGAGGTGGAACGTCAGTATCACATGGGAAACGATGATTGCAAGCGGCTCAAGACCATTCGTTGAGATAATCTATGATCAGCTGTGGACATCCTTGGGCTTAGTATGATTATGACTTTTTTTATAGTACCTATTTGAAAAACTAAAAAAAACTATAACAAAAAATTCGGTGGGTAATAATAATAGGGGAGGCTATATTTTTTTTACAGATAAATATTGTCCAAACAAAACTTATAATTATTCAATCAATTAGTCTAGATACCACTATATGCACACACGTATGAATTACTGCGCCATCGAGCGAGGGCGCCATTTTTGGTAAATCTGCAAGGTGCCCCCTACTCACCAACCCGCTCATACTCGACGCAATCGTATTATCGAGTTTGACTAAAAGTTGCATAACGACATCAAACCTAAGCCTCTAAGACTACTAGTTTGGGAGTTATTAAGGCAAGACGACATAGACCTGTCGGAACGTTACGGTCCACTTTTCTGTCCTGGTCACCGTATGTTTCGGTGTGATAATAAATACTTTTCACGTCAAAAAATTAAGCACAGACCAATAACACAATCTTGATTCAAGTGCACCCAAAGATACGTCGTGGAGAAACCCTTCAACAACGTCTTGATTATGTCTCCAACAGATTGAATACATCCGAAGCGACCCGAAACAAAAGGGTCTTATTGTTATTCACCCCAGCGTAGTGTAGCAGTGACAAACTATTTTAGGCGGGCGGGAGTGTCGCCACCCCGGTGATTGTTCGACCAAAGTATAGCCAAAAGGCAAGCATTCTAATCTAAATATTCTATACAAATTGGATCATCAAGAATCTTCGTATTGTATCGTATCCGTATCATTGAAGACAATGATAAACTACGATGAGAAACAACCTTATAAATATGTTGATACAGAATAGGGAAATAAAATGGAAAATTATTTTCCTCGCGATAAATACTGTGAGATATCCAAAATCTTTACTGAAATAAACGCCATAAGAGATTTGTTGCCCAGATATTGTTTCTATCGTCATAGTTTCCGCCATACATTGTCGTCGTTTTATTCAATTTTCCAAGCGATTGATCAACATTTTGCGTCAATATTGCGACACGGTGGCCAAACGGTGACTAAATAAGGGATCAAGATTTATTAAAAAAAAAAAAAGTTTTCAGTTGATTTATATAAATACTAACTTCCTACATAATTTTCTTAGGTACTTTATATGATATAAATTAAAACTATAATATTATTTACCGAAATAAGGACTACAATATTTCGAAATTGTACCTGCACCCACCTTACATACGTATAGTTAGGTTTATTGTTTAGATCGAACAAACTCGAGAGAACCGAATATATAGACAAGCTGTAAACTTGATTACGGGATTGAAAGAAACAACAAACTACGAAAGAAAAATCAAGGAAAGAAGCTGTTTGCACGGATACTTACTCAAAACCCGGGAATAAAATTCTGTGTAGGAGGAAGATACGACATATTTTGTTGGTAAATATTATGAGGATGAGTCAAAACATAGCTAAACATATTTCAGATAAAGGGGTGCTACATAATAAAACAAATTACTCCAATTGTGTGACAGGTACCTAAAAAGGTAACACGGCACAAAACTTCGCGAAGCGACAGTCATACAAATTGCATCACCGCGCTATATGCGACAATAAGTAATCATTCTGTCTTTTCATGCCATTTTTTAGTAGGTGACATCTTATTTCACTCCCCAGAATATTTTAACGCACACGTACGAAAAGATGTGCATGCTTTTGTCAGTAGATAAGCAGTTATAATATGAATGTAGCTTGGGCTTATTTATGTCACGTTTTTAATCAAGTTGTTGAATAAAAAATATTGTTAAACAAACTTTTAATATTGTGCAATGTTAAACGAATGAGATGGAAGTAAGAAAGCGAGCTGGAGCAGTGGCAAAGCGCCCGCCAGCCACGCGCTCTCTAACTTTGACAGTTTATATGACCCGTGTAATGTCTAAATAAAGCTTTGCATTTGCCTTCTGTATCGCGAGCGCCACTACGCCCTTTCTCTTTGTCTCAACGACGAGATTAGAACTTTAGCTATGAATACATTTTATTTATTCTACAATGCAACTATTTATATGAAAGAATAGCAGATTTTTTAAACAGAAAACTCTAAGGTCTATAATGCCGTTTAGCGGTATCTCAATTATCCTCTTTTGATGCCATGATTGTTAGTAGGAATGTAGCTTGGCGACTTCTCACTCTAAAATTAATCAAATTATTGTTGATTTTTGTTCATTGTTATACAAGCTTGTACATAAATAGAATGAAGGTAGTATTTACAACTACGTTGGTACATATATGCATGTCTGACTGATGCACCTGTCATCGCCCGAGGCAGCTTGGACTTAGTCCAGTCACGAATGCAAATTCATACCAGACTCTGTATGCTTTCAGGCATATTAGTGAAAATTTTAGCAAATTACGCATGTTCGTTGCTGAAATGGAAATGTTCACTGAACTTTAAAGTCCTTGCATACATCGGGGACACGAGTTTACCAAAGTGAGTTTTGAGAGTTTTAAAAAAAAAAACAATTACGTTATGCATGTTAAAACATGCATAACGTAATTGTTTTTTTTTTTTGATAGATATAAAAACAAAACTTCTAATAAAGAATACAATAAAACGTAAGTACATCACTTCCAATATACCTATAAATAAATACCTCAACTACCTACGAGGTAAGGAATGAGTTGTTAACCTGACACATTTTTCACATCTAAGTACGTGATGGAACAGAAGCAAAACAAAGCAATTTCGATTTCGCCTCGCCACCGGAAACTCGACGCTAGCAAACATAAGATTATGATGTGTAAGAAAACAAGGGTGTTTGTATCATGTTTGCTCCAGATTCTTTCATATTTGTTTTGCAAGACAAATATATAATAATGAAATATGTGTATTTTATCTTCAGCGTGTCTAATTTTAATGAGTGTTTTGAACGATAGAGCACTCAATTCGTCATTTTTCATACAAAACCTCTGTACTTATTATGGCGTTGTTAAACATTGTTTGTTAGATGTTTTGAACAAATTAGTATCTTGTGCACTATATCTAGCCGTGTACCTAGGCGAAATTTAAAGAAAGTGTAAAACAAATTCAGTCAAAGCCTCCGAAAGCACAAATTTTACCTGAACTTTGGCCATATCTAATGTACCTATAAATTGTAAAAGTAAAGAAAACATTTAGATACCAGGCTTGCAAATGTATTGGAGATTCTAAATAAGTAACTTTTTTTTCACAAACTTGTAAGATTTTTTCATAAGAAGTATACTCCTGGAACAAGTTTTATGAATGCGAAATCATGAGTGACGACCTAGCGAAGCGGCCGCGAGTGATCAGCGGAATTTACCGACTGATAAACGACGGCTCTGATGCTGTCTCTCTTTTTTCGTAGTCAAACATTACGTTGAATGAAACAACAAGCTTTTAGACTATGCTTGCGTTGAAGTTGCGCCGGCCACAGAGGGCAGCCTTAAGTAATCACTGACTTACCACGAACTCAACTTAACTGCACATGTTAGTTCAAAGCATTTTATGTTATTCATGTCGTACAAAGCATGCATCTTTGCAAATAAAGTTTCGAACTGGTGAATGCGACCTAAAATAAGGACGTCGACGCACTCGTTACTTTGTGTTTAATGGCGCGTGCTGATGATGTGACGGACGATCAACAGGAGTTATAGACCTAAAGGATACGTATTATTGTGACGAAAACAAGAATCCTTCTCGAACAAAATATTTAAGAAATAATGGGATAATAAAATGCTAGTGAATATTTCTATATAGTTACTATTACCGTGTAGCGATTGCTTACTTAAAAATGTGATTCCTCTGAAAATTACTATAAGAGTAAAGAAACTAATAGATAGTGATTAGGTAATTCCTCACACTAACTTCCGTTTTCTACGATCAACCATTTCTGACCGAGTTGTATATTACAAATTTTATGATATATGAAGTAAATGGATGTATATAAACTGTAAAAATTTACCCATACTACGGGTTAAGCTAGGTCAGAATACTAACGAAGTATCGAATACTCTTGAAGTGAACAGCGCTCGGATGTGAGTGCCTTTATTTACAGCGATACGGAGTCCGTGAACTGTGTACCCAATCCGTAGATACCAATTACCTATCCCGTAATCAAGGAGATTCGCGAAAGGGTTCAGACGAAGCTCAATCAAACTTTAGCAATCATCACGCCTATCTAATCTCCTGGGTAACAATGTAACCGGGATTGGATCCTCGACGGACTACATTAACTACCACCTTATTTATGTGTAATGATAAGTCCAATAGGGCAACCGTACTTTGTTGCCCTTTTAGTGAGGGTACATTATTATACCACATTGGTTTTGTCTACTGCGTTGTCAATTTGCTAAACAATTGTGGTATGGGGCGGATAATGGCAACACAAAGGTTGAAATATTCAGGTACATATTGAGAGATAGGGTTGTGTGGAGTTAAGACAACCTATCACATTTAGTAGTGCCTTACCTATTAGAGACAATAAATAATAAGATTGTATATATGAGACTAATAAGTTTTTTGTTAAAAAAAACATTTTTAATACTTTTTTGAGTGACTGTGTTTTTTATTGACTGTACTTGCATTGTCATCCAATACACTAATGTGTACCAAATATCAAGTCAATCCGGCCACTGAAAGTGGGTGAAATTCGACTTGCAAGATTCCACCCGAACAAACTTACATACATTGCAAGCTTGTAAAAAAGAAATGACGTTCGACTTTTTGGCGGGAACTTGCAGAGTGACATAGCGTTTTCATTTTTATTTTCATAAATTCGTGTATTTTGAGTTTAATTGCATATTATCGGTGGTATTTTATCCAATAAAGATCAATCCATGTGCACCAGTGAAGTGAAATGAAATGAATCATGTGTATCGTGCCTTTTCAAGTTGTCTCAAGAAGTCCGTGAAAAGTTTTAGTACAACCACCATTGTACTAAAACTGACTTTTATGGACGGTGACTGACTGAGGACTATGTGAACGTGATTTATTGTGACTAGAACTTATAATATAACTGGAAAATGGCAAAATACACAAGACGTGTGACGCCAACAAATAAAAAAAAAAATGACGTACTTACTAATGGATATGAACATAATACCGCAGCCATGACGCAGCCGTACGAATATACGAAATTTGTTTATTAAAAAATCAATAAGCGTTGATCGAATATTTAAAAAAAAACTATTTGTTCATAGAGAAATATATTGAAAAATTACTATATAGGTAGGCACTCGCACAGTAGACAGTTTTTAATTTCCGGCGGCCCCAAGCTTCCGCCATGAAAAATGTTAATTGAATATGTACGCATGTTTGCAGGCATAGAAACGGATCTAAAACTGTTGTTTGGTATAAAATTAAATATCATATAACCCAAAAATCTAGGAAAGATTTTTATAAAATGACTAACTAAAATTAGTCTAATATTTTTTATATCTACGAGTGTAACTTTATAAAAGACAAACAAACATACAAAAATAGATGCTTTCCAAGAGAACAGGAACCTGTGGCAAAAAAATAAGTTTCTAGACCTATACCTTCTATACAGGGTGGAAATTTGAGGCGGGTCAGTAAGGGGTGAAGCCACGCAAATATGGTTTTAGTAGGCCCTTACTTTTTGACTTACTATTGCTATCGGAATTTACAGTCTCGTAAAACTATATTTGCGTGGCCATACTAAAGCGTCTCAAATTTCCATCCTGTATATAAAGATATTGTATATAAAGAGACTGCCCTGACTGACTGACCTATCTACGTTAGGTACAGCTCAAACAGTAGAGTCTACACTGAAAAAAATAAACTACAATTGACTACAAAATTTTATTTAACAGTAACACAAAATTTGACGACCATTAACCTAAACAGAGTGACTTGCGAACTAAACTTACCAGTAACAAAACTAGTTTTTGTTCGTTACATTTTTTTTGGATTAAATGTAACTAAAGTTAGTTTCCCGACAACTAAAGTTAGTTTCCTGACAACAAAACGTCAACTTACATAACTAGTTTTAGATATTTTTTTCAGTGTAACTTGAAAATCTGCATACAAGTTCCTTAAACAACTTAGACATCCACTAATGAGGGTTTTCATTCCTATGGAATAAAATATGGGAAAGCGGGAGAATGGTCCTGATTCTGTTGTACACAACTAAACTAATTTTAATGTCACTATGTCTCTTTCTAACAAAGAACATAAGAAAAGGATGTAAGAAATTTAGTCCTGTCAAATTAGTCCAATGCTTGTTTTCAATATAATTTTAGTCGCCATCTATCGCGGTTACGCCTAAATACACGCAAAATAAGACGGCAAAGATTAATTTGACAACTTAAAATATGTTCTATCCTTTTTCAATCGTGTTCGTAAGAAAGAGATGAGATGTGATTAAAATTAGTTTAGTGCGATTTACAACAGAATCGGCACCATTATATCATATTAACTGTCATAATAACATCAGAATTCTGAAATATCGAGTTGGTTGCGGCCCAAACAAACAGGTGCATTGATTTTTAGGCGACACTGCTCCACGTGAGTCTGTCGTTTAGGCGGGGTATCTAGCACATAAATACGCCCGCCAGTTGCATATTTAACTAAAGCTAACTACAAATAATACTGATGCGAAACCAGTCTCTAAAAACAAGGAGGTCTTTGTTGAATGATTCATTAAACCAGACAAATAAATCGATCCCCAATCGAGCCAGTTTGCAAACGTTTAATTGAATTGTGATGTCGTATATAAGAAAGGGTTGGATCGTGTGAAAAGTTGGTTAATCCAACAGACTGGTGGAGTCGAGCCCAGATTACAAAAACTAACAAACATACTTAACTAGGGATCACGCGCGTGTTGTTAGACACTATATGAGAATCACGGATATAATATGGAAAAAATTGTCATTTGTCAGATTGTTAAAAAATAAAAATGTTACCTTGCTGGGTTTCTTGCCAGATTCTTTCCAATTGAAAGCCGACTTCGGAACCGGTGGTGATTTCAGTAGCTTTGACCTTCATAAGTGCCCTACTAGGGCCTAAATTGAATAAATGGCTTTGACTTTGACTAATAACATGTACTGTATGTTTAACTAGCAGCGAAACCCGGCGTTGCTCGGGTTAAAATACATCGCATGTTTAATGGTATAAAAAATATATAAGGATACATTTTTTAACATATTATAGATTTATATTTTCGATATTGAGAGACTTTCCAGAACATTCAAATAGTTTGTTCTTTTTTTTACTCGACTGCAATCACAATTGAACTGACGAAAAGTCACTGAATTTCGATTTATGTACTTACCGAAATTTCCAGTACCAGATCTAGAATATTTAGATGTACATCACTTCGATTTGATTTTTATAGATCAAAAATAACACTCGTACACATTTTGGAACTTTCCAGACCAATCCAAAAATTCTCGATCATAATAAATTGCACTCATTTATGAACTTCCCAGATAATTCGGAAAATTTCTAGAACGTTCTCGAACATTCTTACTCGATAATAACAGTTTTGGGACATTTTGGAATTTTCTAGATAAAACCAGAATTTTTTAGAGCTTTCTCAAATATTCTATATCGATTATAATAGTTTGCATTCATTCTAGAATTTTCTAGAACACTCCAGATAAATTATAACCGTTTTACTCATTTTGGAACTTTCTAGATCATTCAAGAAATTTCTCGAACATTCTAAATCGATCATAATCAATTGCACTAATTTTGTAACTTTCCAGATCATTCGGAAAATTTCTAGAACGTTCTTGAACATTCTAACTCGATAATAACAGTTTTGGACATTTTGGAACTTTCTAGATGAAACCAGATCAATTATAACCGTTTTACTCATTTTGGAACTTTCTAGATCATTCAAGAAATTTCTCGAACATTCTAAATCGATCATAATCAATTGCACTCATTTTGGAATTTTCCAGATCATTCGGAAAATTTCTAGAACATTCTTGATCATTCTAAAATTATCATAATAAATTGCACTCATTTTGGAACTTTCCAGATCATGCTGGAAATTTCTAGAACGTTCTCGAACATTCTAACTCGATAATAACAGTTTTGGACATTTTGGAACTTTCTAGATGAAGCCAGAAATTTTTATAACTTTCTCAAACATTATATATCGATTATAATAGTTTGCATTCATTCTAGAATTTTCTAGATCATTCTAGATATTTGTTGAACTTTCTAGAACACTCCAGATAAATTATAACCGTTTTACTCATTTTGGAACTTTCTAGATCATTCAAGAAATTTCTCGAATATTCTAAATCGATCATAATCAATTGCACTAGTTTTGTAACTTTCCAGATCATTCGGAAAATTTCTAGAACTTTCTTGAACATTCTAACTCGATAATAACAGTTTTGGACATTTTGGAACTTTCTAGATGAAGCCAGATCAATTATAACCGTTTTACTCATTTTGGAACTTTCTAGATCATTCAAGAAATTTCTCGAACATTCTAAATCGATCATAATCAATTGCACTCATTTTGGAAATTTCCAGATCATTCTGGAAATTTCTAGAACGTTCTCGAACATTCTAACTCGATAATAACAGTTTTGGACATTTTTGCACTTTCTAGATGAAGCCAGAAATTTGTAGAACTTTCTCAAAACATGCTATATCGATTATAATAGTTTGCATTCACTCTAGAATTTTCTAGATCATTCCAGATATTTGTTGAACTTTCTAGAACATTCCAGATCGATTATAACCGTTTTACACATTTTGGAACTTTCCATTCCAGAAATTTTGAGTCCTCATGCGTTAGAAAAGGACAGCAATATATTTTTTAACATTTTCGCCACCCACAACCACCCCCTTCCACCCACCGCGACTAAACTCCCTTACTACCACCTGGAGACCAAGGGGTATTTACCACCCCAACGGGAAGTTGATTGGGGTTGGTGGTGATTGAGAAAACTGCGTATTTACGTACCCACAAAAGCATTTTATATATATTATTAGATTTATACCTACTATTTACTTGTTGATATTTCAACCTTCATTATAGTAAAAGGAACAAAATGGAATTGCCTTCGGTGTCTGTCCGTTTGTCTGTACACCCATTATTTCAGACTGTTTGACGTACCGAATACAAATTCAAAATTGTTTGATCTCAGATCTTTGTTCAGTAAAAGTACCTAAGATAAAATACAATTTTTAATCTCAGTATTCTCAATTCTCTCAGCACATAATTCATAAGTAATTGTATTGCTGACAAGTTGTTTATGCCCACAATTATTGTGTTAGATATTCTCACAATTTTACTAAAAGAAAGTACTGAAAAATAATGAGGTTATTATATCAACGCCTGTAAAAGTATAGCTCAAAACCGGGTGCTAATATTTATATCCAGCGAATTTATAACTAATGGGGTCTGTCTGAGATGAGACGGCAGAAAGATGACACAACAGTGTGCCCCGGGGACACGCCGGGATAACACTTCTTGGAAAAACTCAACATTAATATTCCGCTCCAACTAAAGTAGTGGTGCCGTTGCTTTTAACTTTATAGCACATCAGGTGAATTGTACAAGAGAGTCAGACGGAGAAATTAACTTTCTAAATTAACCTTTTCACTTGCTCAGTGGCTGGCTTACAGAAAATCAAAGAAAATGCCGGGTCATATAATTTTAATTCATCATTTATTTTTCTTTGCTGACTTCTCAGACATAGAAAAAATAAATTATACTTATGTTAAATATAAAAAAAAACTACTCAATAATTACATGCAATAAATTAATTAGTCAAAATAATACATTTACACAAATTCTACTTAAATAAACCATTATATGAAAAAATGTATAAATAAATGTTCAGACCTTAACAATATATGACAGGTCTCAAGTGCATTTTATGCAAAGCTATTTCACAAAAGAATTATACTGAGTACCTACCTCAAAGTAACAATAATTTTGTAATATATTAATCCATCGATATAAACAGGTCTTTTTGGATAAGTATACACATGAATTACCAAATCTTTAAAAAATATACGTAGAAATGAAATAATAAAAAGCCAAAATATATCTGGCCAATTGATAGGTACAGCAGTAAAGTGGGAGCGCCAACACCAGATTTATAGGGCGCCGCCGTAGAGTGCGTGCCTTAATAAAAAAAAATCACAAAGGTAATTCGCGCGACAAGTTATTACTGGGGCTAGAAATATATACGACTCTCATATTCTCATATGAATAAACGGCAGCCATTTTTAGTGTAGTACGCCAACTTAGTACGATGATTTATTTTGTACTAGATTTAAAGTTTCGCTTTTGGAATTACTAATGTTTCATTTTGTTACAGCTTGAGTGGTTAGTAAGTGTTATGGTATATTGTAGAGCTTATACAAATGATGTTTCGCAGAATAAATAGAGTTAAAGGATATACGTGAAGAGAAAACGTAGGTGTGTAAAATTTGGCATAGTTAAAGTTTAAATGGAAAGGGAGTGTAAAAAGCTAAAATTTCTCCATTTTCTCCCCCCCACGGTTTCACCCGAGTTTCCGAGGGACCTATTGTTTTTCCGGGATAAAAAGTATGTACCCTATTTTATGAATTACTGAGCGGCTGTTATCTATATCTATACTATATATAAAACTAAGTCGGGTTAGTTACACCATTTATAACTCAAAAACGGCTGGACCGGTTTTCATGATTTTTAATTTGTCTCCACCCCGAATAGCAGAATAACTATTAAGACGGGAGTTGGGTTATTCCATACAAATGTATTCCCTGTTTTCTTCCTGAATAATGCCTCTAGAGTCATCGAGTTTTTTTTTTATATAATCAAGTTCTGGTTTGGACACGTCCCTGTTACTCCCTTTTTTTCAGCAACTAATTATTAAAGAAATTATGGCCCTCCAAAAATTACAATAAATGCCCCATTTTCCTCCTCGAAAACGTAATTTTTTTTGTGAATAAACCGGTCTGATCTGCAAATGTCCCTATCGCACATAGCGTATAGAATAGCGGCATAGCGCGACAGCAATAGTTTCTTCAAATACCTATTTTTCAAATTCCTCGCAGCCTTAAAAAATCTTAAAACATCGGAAAAAATCTGAAAAAAGGGTAGGGTATGGTTGAGTAGGGTAGGGGTAATAGGACTCCACGCGAATGAAGTCGCGCCGGGCAGCTAATTATTGATGTACAACCTGAAAAACGGAATAAAACCAATCTAAATTCCCCCAAATAAATGAGACCCTCGTAACTATCGTAGTAACTATTTAGTAATCTGTGCTATCGGGACCATACATGGACCATACTCATCAACCGCTGTCATAAGATGATTCCATATGATGGCAGAAAACTTTTTTGAAACTCGAATAGTCGGAATGTTCTAAATTGTACATAGGTACCATGCTATAATAATATCATCATGGTACATACAATTTAGGAAACTGAATAAAACACTTGGACATCCAAGCGTTTTATTGTGTAAGATCTTCTTTGAAAAGTGATTAACGATTCATCATAAGAGACATAAAAAATATCTCAAAAATTGAATTGTTCGAATAAGTTTAATTACTCTGCAAACTACGAGCACAAAAGTTATAATAGTTGTGTATTTTATTTGTGAACAATATGCAGTCACAAATGGGTAAGCAGTCAATGCCTTTGACTGCTTCTAGTAAAACAAAATTTGTTTTATGTCCCCATCCGTATGGTAGGCATCGCAGATTATTCTTTCTCTAAATTCAAAATTTTTAATGTGGGCATGTATATTTAAATTCATTTATTATGGATTTTGTTTGTCGAGAAAATGTACCTAAATGAGTTCAAAATGTGTTATTTTCAATTATAACAATGTTGTGGTCATCGCTATGAGGTCCGACAAGAACCTACGCGACCTCACCGACACATCTTCATTATGCGGCTCGTAATGTCACTCCAGGGAAATAATAATATTATGGATAGGTATTTTCATAATGTTCACAAAATAACATGCTGTCTTTTATATTTTGCACAAAATTAATTAAAGAAGATGAACAAAATATCTGAAGCGTAAAGCGTACGAGGATATAGGCAGTTTTGAAAGCTGAATGTTTTAAGTTCTTGGCGGGATTCGCAGTTGGCAAGAGATCCAGATAATGTCACCATAACAGATTATATCTTGGCACCAAGTGAACTCAACGATGTACGTTTCAAGACATCACAAAGAGGTTTTATGTTTCTATTGTTTTGATAAGACACTAAAATGTTCGATTTGTTCTCGTTTTGTGCAATTAGAACTGAAAATATGTAGTTAGGTAACTTATGGGTCCAGTTTTCACTTACCTTCAGATACATTCTGTTTTTTACCGATATTAGGTTAGAATTTTAGAAAATTCTTCGAAATTGATATTGGACGCTCCTGATAGTAATTTTGTCGTCTATCTTAGTAGGTACAGGTGCTAGCGTTGCATAGCTTCCTCGCTAATCTGAACGATTATGTAGCTACGTTGCTGAAGTTATTCATCAATTCAACAAAGTACTATAATTAATAATATGCTATAAATCATACATGTACTTATATATAAACAGCATAGCATACATAATAGCAAACAGTCGGATAAAGTTCACCCTGAAATAGTGGAAGGCTACACCTGCGCGAATGCTCCGTCTATAGGTAATTGAGGTAATAAATCGCAGCGGACCGGGCAAATCACGACTTATTGCCACCACTACCCCTTACGAGACGACAATTAAATCAAGTTCTAATGGCACGTCAAATTGATGTATCAGACCCGTTCCGCTTTATATAGGTCACACATCACAGTTATATTGCTAATTAAATCATACAATGTTCAGAAAGTTGTTCGTTAGCTCAGTATAATCCGGTTAAGTGCAAAAGACGGTAGTTCCAGGTGTAGCCGGTGCGGGCAGACCGCGTATAATTGAGGCAATAAATCCCTGCAGGACGACTTATGCCAGCCGCCCGCGCGCCCGCACGCCCGCTTCTGCCGAGACGCGACAATTAAATCACGCTGAATCAGGGAATACCACTAATTACATGTTTCCCTGGTTACCTTATATGTCATACCAATGTATAATTTATATTTATCATATTCCCATTTTGTTTTCTATACGTGAACGGTCTGTTACTTATATCTTATATCATAATATCACTGAAACAAAAATGTTATTGTGTATGTAACATAAATGTTACTAGTATAAGTGAACCAGTAGCTACTCTTGAAAACTAATTCATTTCTAAGCTATGCACACATTCAAAGTCAAAGTCAAGTCAAAGCCATTTATTCAATTCAGGCCCTAGCAGGGCACTTATGAAGGTCAAAGCTACTGAAGTTACCACGAGTTCGTAACTCGGCCTTCAACTGAGAAGAACAGGCAAGAAACTCAGCTAGGTTACATTTTTTAAATATATTTTTTGTCAATCTGACTATATTGGCTATTTTTTCCAAAACATTATACATACACTTTTTTAAATTTTCATTAGCACCTTTGGTTTCATCATCTGTTACCATGGTGTGATTGTAGTCAAAAGCTTATACAGTAAATAAAGCCAGATGTTTATATAATCTAAACTGTCTTTATTTTCATGTGTTTCTTTGATATGTTAATAGCATATGCAAAGAGGATACAATATTGTCATCGGTATGTAAATATTGTTCCGAGTAAACATTTGCCACGTCAGTAAACGAAGAATAAAAATTCCAAAAGCACTGCAAGTTATTCGATCCTCTGGATTTATCGACAGCACATTGCACAGCAGTTTCGTAGATCCTCAACGAAACCTAATAACATAAATAGTCTGGAAGAAATTGCATAAAGTATAGTTGATGTTACTTCGAAATCGTAAGAGATACCGTCTGTGGGTACCAGCTGTGACAATACTAGTACACGTAAAAATGAAATGAATATCAAATTAAGAAATAAATGAACGATCTTAACATAAACTGATGCGTGTGCAATAAACTGTCTTTATTTTCGGGTGCTACTGTCATTAAGGCTACACAAAGTCGTAACCCCTTGATGTCGGTCGTAACTTGTTTATAGTAACGCCTTAAATTAGATAATTTTAGGTATGCATAAATTACAGGGCTCCAGCAAAGAAACCGTGCGAAATACCTTTCGAGATTAAAATGTAATTGCTTGTGGATCTTATCACACAACTCGCAATAACGACTGAGCTTTTAAATTACTTATTGTAACCAGAGTAGGTATATGCGCGTCAAAAGGTACCCTTACTGTAATAGGAAATCCTCATCCTTTTATCTTAGATTCCTCTTTCAGGGCGGAAAAACAAGGGCTTATTGACTAGTCTAACGGTATACCTTCGTCAGTGTCAATTATCATGAGGATAAAAGGGGGAAATACTTACTTTAGATATGAGATTTGTATCGCTGGCATATTGAACAATATGTAAGATCTATTTTATAGGTAAGAAGGTGTTTATGTATATTTTTTTTTAAATCTGTGTGTTCCTTGGTACCTAAGCTTCGGTGAATCTGACTGATGGAAAAGAAATATTTTTGAAAGAGCCTCTGAATGCTAGCGAGTTTCGACTGTTTATAGTTGTGGAAACTCTATGTTCAATAGCCGAGACATTTCTTGGCTATAACAAAGGAAGCACTGTTATCATATTTATTTAAATAAATATCTTCTGAAATGAACATAGTGATGTATATTTAACTTTCAAGTTAAACTATATCCCACCAAAAACATTTTCGTGTAAAATATTACCAAGACGAGACCATATGGCTCGCACTGTCAAAAAGTTATCAGATCTCATGTAAAAACGACGAAGCGCTTCGAGAAAAGGTAGGTAGTGCTCTTACGCTTCGCTTGGCTCATCTTGACGGGGGGCACCCCCCTACCCCCAGTTTTTTTTATATATACAGGTCGTTGTTTTGGTCAGCGACGAGCGACTCAGGGTCGATAATACAACTGATACTGGTGCTAAAAAAAATATAAAAAAAATACGATATTTTTTTTTAATAATAAAAGTAAAAAAATAAAAAATTTGAAAATCATGTAATAAGCTAAAGTGTAGACATAATACTCAACGGGAGTACGAAGGAGTAAAGGGGTGGGGCGGTGGCAGCTTGTGCCTAGCTCTAGTCTGTGCACGTGCCTAGTAACCATACTTTGCAGTAATTTTATTTCAAATTGAATAAGGTATTTCTCAAGATATTTACAGTATTTAATGGAATTAAGTCCATTTTTGGGGAATATATATTTTGTACTACCGCTCCTGGTTCGCTTGTCGCCGACCAAAACAACACCCTGTATATATGTCGGAGTCAGCGACAGCCAAGCGATACAAACACCACGATTAGGGTTCAGTAGTATCGGGATACGGTGGGCGCAGTGCAGGCAATAAAACAACGTTATACCATCGCTTCGTAAAAGTCCCGTATGAGGAGAAGAAGCGACGCAACAAACTCCTCACGGGCCCAATGTGTTTATTACGTTATTGTTACGACATAATGTTACAATTAAATAATCACTTCACTTCACTTTACTTCACTTCACACATGTACAGTCTTAAATAATTACAGGCTACAGAACCGGCTGTAACAATAATTGCACTGAGATGTGTACAGCTCGAGTGCCTGTGATAAACTAATTATCCCAAAAGCAATACGCATCCCCTTATAAACTCTGTTATTCACGTTATAGTCAAATCAATGTTCTTAATATTACGCATACCCTCATTAAGTCTGTTATTTACGTCAAAGTCAAATCAGTGTTGCTACTATTTTACCCAACCCTTGTACCACGATAATATCGTAATCCAACTGAGTCCGACCAACGATCTAACTCTCCGACACGGCCATCCTGCGAATCACACGTCCTCGTGTGAAAAGTTCTACCAGATGTACCTGAAACTAAAGAAGTCCAGCACAGTAACTGATAATTTCACTCGGCCATTCCTGCCTAAACTTTCGAGCCATTTTTGCTATCAATTGCTTCAGTTTAATCATTATACTAACGCTTACTCATACTGACGAATGACACAGTTCCAATCTCCAAAGTCAACACAGGTAAGCAGTAAGCACAGTTTAGACAATCCAAATTTATCGATCACTACGATCAACAGCCATACACCTCCACCAAGCACGTTTACTACTACTTACATACCTAAGGGAGACAGTTTTAACTTTATAGTCTTAGCTTCTAGGCAAGAATAGAACCCAAAGCCATTGCTTATAGAATATTCACGGGCTACTCTGTCTCCCCGAAAATTCGAAATCTT
The DNA here is from genome assembly GCA_951394255.1 of Polyploca ridens. NCBI lineage: Eukaryota > Metazoa > Arthropoda > Insecta > Lepidoptera > Drepanidae > Polyploca > Polyploca ridens. The sequence continues at coordinate 9,280,595 of OX596249.1, forward strand.
TGGTCTCCAAGCTGTACAATAAACCATTTCAGTGTTATGGAAACAGCCACCGCGCCGTTAATAGTCTAAATGGTCTCCAATGGCCTCCACGCCTTCCATCCAACTGGCCACCACGCCTTCCAGATAGCCACCACGCCTTCCAGATAGCCACCTCGCCTTCTGGACACTGTCTAAATGACCACCTCGTCTCATTTAGACAGGCCTTCACGCCTTCTAGATTACTACAAATTCTGGCAAAAAGCATACGGCCTCCCGGATGGTAGCCGGTTACCGCAGCCTTTGGACGCGTGCAACACCAGGGGTATCGCACGCGCGTGCCGACTCTGCAGAAATCTCTTCTAGATTACCACTAATTCTGGCAAAAAGCATACGGCTTCCCGGATGGTAGCCGGTTACCGCAGCCTTTGGACGCTTGCAACACCAGGGGTATCACTCGCGTGTGCCGACTCTGCGGAAATCTCTTCACCTCTCCTTCCAGATGGCCACCTAGCCTTCCGGATAACACCGTCTAAATGGCCACCTCGCCTCATTTAGACAATACCGTGTAAATGGCCACCTCACCGTTCAGACAACCTAACCTAACATAGAACCATAACAGTCAACACAACGTTGAGATAGTTTGTAGATAGCTCACCCAGCTATTCACTGCTGATTACATACACACAGATACACAACGAGTATTTCATAAACAGAGATCCCACTATCATTTTCATCCAATAAACATGGATCCACCTCGGCAGCTACTCACGCAACTCAATAACCCTATAAGGTTCTAGATTTTGTTTGATTCCACCAATGATTTTCCAAACGAGCTATGCTCGGAATTTCTCTACGTGACAGGGTCCGCAATGAGGACATTTGTAAGAGAACGAAAACGACAGACATAGCTATAGAGTTAGTAAGCTGAAGTGGCAATGGGCAGGCCACATCGCTCGAAGAGCTGATAATCGCTGTGGAAGAAAGGTTCTCAAGTGGCGACCACGTACTAGAAAGCGCCGAGTGGGACGCCCTCCCACCAGGTGGACCGACGACCTGGTCAGAGTCGCTGGGCACCGCTGGATGCAAGGGGCCCAAAATCCTTCAAAGTGGAAGTCAATGGGGGAGGCCTATGTTCAGCAGTGGACATCCATAGGCTGATATGATGAATGATTTTCCATTAAAATAAACTTTCACAGAAAATTAAGTCAATATAGCCTTCTTTTCTTTCAAACTCACAAAACTCCTAGTTAGTTGTATTTTACGCGTAAGTAGATGTGTTGTTAGTGTAACGTTACGGTATGCTTTTATAATTATCCTTGTTTACGTTGGTTCGAAAAGGCTAGGCGTTGATGCGGTGCTAATCAATATTGTTTTAACTAGACAATAGAAACCTATCAAAGGTTACGTTACGGAAAATAGTTGTGATATGTGGCATCTTCTCTATAATAATGGCTTAATGTCAACAACAAGGTTTTCTAATCTGCGTTTTAGTTTCATGATGATTTTGGATTAGAAAAATACAACTAACTAGGAGTTTTGTGAGTCCCTTGATTGTGATGTACTGTGCTGGTACAATATGCGGTTGGCAATGTCCTTTGTTTATGTCCCTGATATTTATTCACATAGTGAAGGTCATGTAGGGTTATGTAATGTCTCAATATTTCTAGGTCATTTAAATCACACAATGTTTTAATCTCCTACGTCATATAATCTCACGATAGGTTTAGACTAATGCCAATTAGGTAGTACCTGATAAACTAGATGAAACAGAAGACCATTTTGGAGAGAAATTATATCAGTCGTAGTAAAGTTGACATTACCATTAACTAGTAGGTAGACTTAACCTGATAGAAATTGGTATCTCTTGAGTAAACTTAAGTAGTCCGTGAAGTGAACCGATTAGTTCACTTCAATAGTGTTCGTTATTTGACTTGTCTCTCTTTCACTGTAAGTTATGACTTTAGGCGTTAGTATTGCTGGTTAATCCCTTGACTTGCGGTTGAAAAATAACAATTGATTTCTATTGTTTTCCTCACCCGCGCGGATCATCAAACAGTCAAAGGTTTTGCTGTCACTGGTCTATTGAAAGATAGTGTAGTACAGATGAAGTAGATTCAACTACATGTAGCTGTTTAACGTTCATAAGTAGGCAACAGGGTCTAAACTGAATACATTACTTTTTTATTTTGATTTTAATGTTGGTTAAGAGCTGCGGTAACTGACTTAGCACATAGCATAGTGGTAGACTACCTACGTTCAGTTTTGGACGGTTTTTATTATTTGTTAAAAAGGAAAAAGTGTAGAGCACTAGTAGAGTCAACTGAGAAGGTTCACATTCACAAACTTATTGCCTCTTGCCAATACGATATTTTGATTAGTTTTGAATTCATTTACTTTGATAATGCGATTGTTATTCAGCTGTAAGAGATTATTGAACATCACTACGTTGGAGAAATACTCGTGAAGTTCCAAAAGATGGTCATGACTCAATGAACCTCATTAGTCGTAAAGTTAATTTCAAAAACAACTTTTGTATTTGGTCTGTAATGGTGGTAATTGGTAGTTTATATCGCATTAGTCAGACGCGGAGTCAAAAGAGTTACCAATCAATAGTTTCCTCCTGATTTAGATATTTTGAGTAGCGACAATAAGAATTACACTGATACCGCTTAGTAAATGTTTCGGATTGCTATAGCTTTTTATGCGCAGTACCTATACCCTTCGCGAGGGGTAGCACCGTGGCTGAGATAGTTAGCTTTTGGTTGTTGAGTCAGGGTTGACGGACTAGCCCTTGTGTTTAATGCGGTCCTAGTATTGTTACTATCCCAATATTGATGCGACTCTTTTGAATTCGAATAGTTAATTCATGGTTTTAACGTCTTCTATAATTTAGAATGGAGTCTAATGTAGAGTTCATGTAGAGTTCAATGAAGAACTTATGAAGAATCAATGTAAAGATAAACACAGATATCGTTCTCAAAGTTTTTAAAGCCCTAGTAGAGTTTTATTTGGAGCCTAATGCATAGTAGGAAGCTTTAAGTAAAATGTAGTATCAGAAGCCCTGGCTTCATCTTGAGAGTGAAATTTGTCGTACCAGAGGTGATAAGGATTGTGGTAAAACTTGAGTTCATATTGATAATAGCGAAATTCTTAGTCATTCAGGCATTCTACTTGAGTTAGTGGTAAGTAGAGTAACTAGAACCCTAAATTTATTAACGTTGGCCGATCGTGAAGTTAAGTTTGTCAAGTTTGGTGGCATCGTTTTTATAGCCAAGTAACCGAGTAACTAAATGGATCATGAGATGCGCGTGCTTATATGCGACATGATAATAGCTAGATGGTGGTGATTCGTAGTTTGTGTTGTTATGTACGCCTGGTTGCGGATGCAGCACAGGTCCACCCGACGCTGGTTGCTACCGTTGCTCACTGCACCGGTGTTGTTGCCAACCGCGCTGCCGTTGCCACGAACGCTTTTGACTGCAGTGAAGTTACAGGCTCGAGAGCAGTTACTTGCAAAGAAGCCAGTATCACCTCATCTGTAACATGTAACACCAAAAGCATTTGATCGTAGCTTAGACAAAAAATATTAAAAAGTAAAGGAACGATCACATGACCTGTTTTTCCGTAGACAACCGCGCAGCATGGAATCACCACCATCTAGCTATTATCATAGCTATTATCATGTCGCATATAAGCACGCGCATCTCATGATCCATTTAGTTACTCGGTTACTTGGCTATAAAAACGATGCCACCAAACTTGATTCAGTCTTCATTCTTGACGTCATCCCTCGCTTGGCAAAAGCCTCTATTTGACACGTGTTCGGGGTTCTCAAGCACATAGCAGTGCTCAAAGTATGTGGTAACAATCCAAGTATAGTTTTATTGCCCGTCTTTATCCCACGACTGATGTCGGAGTCAGCGACAGCCAAGCGATACAAACACCACGATTAGGGTTCAGTAGTATCGGGATTCGGTGGGCGCAGTGCAGGCAATAAAACAACGTTATACCATCGCTTCGTAAAAGTCCCGTATGAGGAGAAGAAGCGACGCAACAAACTCCTCACGGGCCCAATGTGTTTATTACGTTATTGTTACGACATAATGTTACAATTAAATAATCACTTCACTTCACTTTACTTCACTTCACACATGTACAGTCTTACGGCTGTAACAATAATTGCACTGAGATGTGTACAGCTCGAGTGCCTGTGATAAACTAATTATCCCAAAAGCAATACGCATCCCCTTATAAACTCTGTTATTCACGTTATAGTCAAATCAATGTTCTTAATATTACGCATACCCTCATTAAGTCTGTTATTTACGTCAAAATCAAATCAGTGTTGCTACTATTTTACCCAACCCTTGTACCACGATAATATCGTAATCCAACTGAGTCCGACCAACGATCTAACTCTCCGACATATATGTATATATTCTAGGTTACACTTTCTTTAGTGTTCCCTATTCATACTACAATCTAGCCGTAATATTAGGCTAATTGACTATATCTATGAATGTGTCCATTAACATTTTTCTTATTGTCTCTATTAAGGAGAAGACACTTTGTTCTTGTGTTCTTTATGTATAGCACTTGGACTACGTTACACTATTATAACTATCACTACACTAACTCAAACGGTTTAGTTCGTTTGAGTCGTCTCACTATGTCTGTGTGATCGAGAAGCTGGATTGCCTCAACGTTCACATGATGATGAAGCCGGTTGTGGTGAGCTTCTGCATATTTTTTAAACACTGTCTATACGAACTCTACCTTAAGGTTCCGATGGAGGTCGACATTTCTGATGTACCAGGGGGCATTCATTATTTCCCTCAGTACCTTGTTCTGGAAGCGTCGGATGATCAAAATATTGCTCTGTTTGGTGCAACCCCATAGCTGTATACCATAAGTCCATACTGGCATAAGGACTTGTTTCTATAATACAAGTTTATTTTGTATTGACAGCTTAGAGTGTTTAAATAAAATGTGAGTGATAAAAGTAGAAGCTCGAAATAAATGGAATAACAGTAGATCGACACGCGGCGCCCTTCTGTAAATCCAACTATAAAATGACTTCCACATAACAACTGGTACACAATCCTGTCGGAAGAACGTTTAAAATCAATTCATTCTTTGTTATAAGGATATTTTCTAACACTTAAATATTATTAAAATGTTAGACACAGTAAAATTGTGTGAATGGAATAAAGCTTATATATAAAACGTTAATGTAAGCTAATGATTTGGGTTACGTAATTTTATCCGCGTTACAGAAGGAATTAGTGGTTGTCTTTGATGTGAAAATGGTACCTTATCCGTTCACCTAGGCTTCGGTTTCTCAAAAAGTGTTCAAAGAGTAAGTACCTCAGTCGATCGTTTTACGTACACGGCAATAGAAGAAGAAGAAGAAGAAAGAAGAAAAAAGATTTAATTGACAGCACTTGACAGATAACAAAAAATAAACACACAATACGAGTAAACACGTATAAATGATGGCTAACCAATGGTTCCTAATTATGAAATAATATCCGAAAAAATAAATAGGCGCATCCCTTACATTAATTAAAATTCATTTTGTTTTAATCTGTACTGTAATATTATAAATCTTTATTTTTCGTTAGCCAGTTTTTCTTGTGTTTTTTTAAGGAACTAAAAGGGCAAATTGGAGCCCTAAAAAGTATAAAATGCCACGGTTTAAACAAAACTGAAAAGAAATGAAATTAAATATCTAGTTTATTTTCAAAAAATATAGGTAGTTATACTAACTAATACATTTTTGTAAACTTTTTTGCAAAGCTAATTCTTTAGTAAATAACATAATAGAATTTTTATTGAGAAGATAGTATCCACTGTACTATTAATAACTTTTTATTATTTAAACTATTCGAGCATACGATCCAATTTATTATTTTACCAAACTGTTACAAAATAAAGGTCTAAACAGGATACGGCACCCTCGATGACATTAAAAGCCTTTTCATTCCACATTTAGATATTATCTTCATAGCGAAATGTTTGTTTGTTACCATTGGGATAATAAAAGGCTGAAAGTTAAATGAATATCTTTGAAATTACTTTTCAATTCAAATGGCTCGTTTATAAAGTAGCTGTAGCCTTTGAGAAACCTCCCAGATGGAGTTAGATCTGGTTATAAATAGAGTTACTGTAACGTTTCGGATCAAGAGAAGTCAAGGGGAAGTCAACTTCTAAGTTGGAAACTTCAACCTGTTGCCAAAGTTGCCGAACCGTTCCCGCTCTACCTACCAAAGATAACGTAGGCACCATTATCATCTATATTTCCCAGAATATCTATTACTACAAGTGCAGTAAAGATATCCTGCAAGAGCTTTGATATTGAGAGTTCGCTCGACTGTTGAAAGTTGTTAGAGGGTTGAATGTAGTGTAAAAATGTGCCCGTACTTCTCATACCCACTCAGGCCTTTTACACTGTCAACAATAAATTATTATAGGAAGGTTTTATAATCCTAGAAGAATCTAGTTTTTTTACAAGCTTTTATTTAGTTTCACTTATCCCGTTGTCTGTAATGGAATTTTGCAAGTTTTTGAACCACTTTCCGGTTTCCGATTGAGCTGAAATTTTGCACGAATATGCTAATCGCGTGACATTGCAATATTATGATGACGTGGAGCTGATCAGATGATGGAGCTGGAAGGTGGCCATAGGAACTGCGTAATAAAACTACATAACCCCATCGAGTTTGGGCTCGTTTGATTCGTCTTGATGAGTACTATAAAAAGTTTAAAAAAAATGAAATTTTAACAATAACTTGTTTTTAATATTCTCCCAGTAACAGTTTTAAATAAGGAAAACTATAATAGTCCCGAAAAAGGCACCTGCGAAATCACCGGTGACGGCGGCAGGGCGGTAGTGGGTAAATGTTTAAGATAGAGAGGTTCGCTAGGCGCGTCCGGCTTCCGGCGCGTCCGTCCGCGTACGTCCCTGCCGACTATTCAATTTAGCCCACTCCGCGACAAACTCCATTGATTGTTTCGATATTCCGCTCACAAACGGTGGAAATTTTTACGACTCTTGTAGTTGAATCTATCTTTCTTTTATTTATCTCTCTCATTGTACCAGGAAGTAGTAACGTATCCAAATCTAATTTCTTGCTATTGGTTTTAATCAAGCATGGAGAAATAGAATTAGTCGATTCATTTAACTTCTTATGATTGGTATTTATACATTCATGGATTGGTATTATTTAAATTAATCTCCACTTTTATACGTGAAAGTATTTGTTTTATTTTTGTTTATAGAACGGTTGAGATATTTTTATTATTATAAAAGTATATATGTAATACAGTAGTACCCAACTAATATGGCTTACCGATGTACCTGCGCAGAAGATACATTTCCAAAGCGCTGGAAACGCTATTGGTCGGCAGCTGCCGCCATGTTAGCGCGCGCCGTGCGGAGGAGCGTGACTTGCGAGTGAGACGGAACTAACAGCTGCAGTGTATTATGAACCTTATAGTAGTGATCTAAGGTTTATTGTAAGTTTTAAGCATTCTTTCGTTAATCTTCGAGGCCATACTTTCCTTTCTGTGCGAACGAAGATTCACGACGCGCTATATCAGTTGGGTACTACTGTACCAATAGAAGACTATTCATAGTTCATTTTAATGGTTTTACATTATGAAAGTAGGTATGAAACTATGAACCTACAAAAAGTTACGGTATTGATTGGGCTACAGTATGCTCCGTAACAAAACGGTTAATTCATCGATTTTCTCGATGGTCTTACCATAGTCGAGAACTTCACACGGTTTAATGTCGACGCAGCTTCCTCCCGCTATCTGATTACCGACGATAAACGATTCAATTCACCCCGACACAATATCCGTTTATATTTTCGTTAACTTACCCAAAATTACTATCTCTTCAGGTATATCTTTTATATAAGTAGGTAATAGGAGTGCGTTTATGTATAGCGGACGTGAAGATAATAATAAATATGTAGGTTATGTTATGTTACAGTTGAATACGGACATGTTTTGCCTACCGATGTGATTTCTATAAGTTGATACTATAATATGGTTTATTTTATTTCCGGAGTGAAACAAGTTGTCCCCCACATATGCTCGTTTTCCGCCGGCGCCGGAGAGGCACAATAGACAGAGCCTCAGTGATTTAGTTTTATTGTCATGCACCCTCTATTCACTGCGATCCAGATTATTCAAGTGAAGAACAAATATAATCTAAGACATATGCAGCTTTTACATTTCATATGAAAAGCTTTAATATCACTGTCGAAACAAAAACATATCTTTCAATATTTATTGAAATTATGTTTAGGTGACGTTTGATATACTTATATTATATCTATATAACGCGGTGTCCCCGACACTCAACCGTGACGAGGGATGATAAAGGGGTCATAACGCAACCTTCACGTGAGTATGAGCGGTTTACCTTGCATTGTAATGTGCCCTCCGCGCTGGCCAGCTCCTTTGAATAGCAATTTCATAGACTTCCCCCTGTTATTAAGGGTAGTATAAACCCGACTGCCAGTCGCCGTCTCAGTGGTCTAAACAGACGATGAGAAACCTTAAATTAGATGCTTTGTGCATTGCAGCCATTTCATGAGCTACAGCTACGATACTGTTTCATGAAAATCTTATTAAGCTTCGCTACAACAACAGAGATACGACGAGTACCAAACGCTTAAAATGCAAATTAACTTGAAACAAATAGACTCAAACATTTTTGATACATAAAAAGGAGGGTCATGTTTCGGACTGCTATAAAAATTGTTCAGCTAAAATCATAAACGATCTGTTTCAGCGATGAATCGTCGCTGTTAACCCATATCGCGTGAAACGGCCGCCACTCTGTCCGGAGACACGATCTTTTGCGGAGACGTGACCGAACGAGCCAATAAAATCTTTCCAAACGCCCTAGCTTCACTCGTTGCCCGTTGACATTTCAAACTGTTATTATAATTTACACTTGACCCTGTACTGCTATATATTCTGACCGCGTGTTGTAGTATTTCAAACTTTTATCGAGGGCAGTGTTTTTCAATCTTATCGATTTCGCGACTCCCTTACAGGTTGAAAAATTCTGGCGACCCCCTTGTTAAACGGACAAAGAATTTATAAATTAAAAGAGTACGATAATGATTTGCTTTATTTTGATACCCTTTACTTATTAGTCCGCAAGAAGCCGCGACAGGTTTGCAACTAAATAAGGGGTAAGTTGGACACCCGCTTGCAAGAAGTCTACCTTGCCTTTTTCCTTCTGTCGGCGATCCCCCGACTAAGGTTTCGTGACCCCCCAAGGGGTCGCGACCCACAGATTGAAAAACACTGATCTAGGGGAAGTCTTTTTTGGATTAGTCCATAAATCCCCACCAAGGATTGTAGTTTTCTTTCCACTTATCAGCACTGCTTTTGTATCGTTATTTATTTCACATGATTATCGACTTAAAACAGGGTTTATCTTTGGTAAGCTTGAGAACTTCTGTAATTTTAATTACAATCAAAATAAATGTTCAAAATGTGGTAGTTATTTGTGCAAAAAACAACAATCCCCTCCAGATAAAATCACTAAGTTTCCTACCCTAGTGATTTTCTCTAGTGGGGATGTTGTCTTTTCCGCGTAACTAACTGCCAGCACAGTGTATTCAGTTTTAATAACATAAGAACCTCCGACCGATGAGTAACCCGCGATTGATCCCGTGTTTTGCCTGTCAGAAGCAGCCTACCGAGAATCGAATACATCAAAATAATCAAAGTATAGTTTGTTGGGGATTATATACATAGAACATGGCATCTGTGGATATTTAGGCTTATTATTATGAAGACAATGTTTAGAAAAGAGATAAATATTACCAGTTTAGATACCGGTATAGAGACATTAATCAAACTACATTTGTAGGTACAGTCATGTTTAGCACTCTGAGAGTTTTCAGCAGAGCTTTGTTGGAAATGGGAATGCTCAAAGTTGGGTGGTAATAATTGTGGAGCTACGCATGGGGCCGACGCGCGACGTGAACCGGGAGCGACAGTTCCATGTCGGATAACAATAAAACTAAATCATCGGGAAGTTATCTATCTTCGCAGTCGACGGGCCCGGAAAGCGAGCATGTGCACGAAAATGTATTACACAGGATAAGACGTTAAATGGTGCAGCGGCAATGACTTCCACTTTTCCTAATTTGGTTTCTTTCTTTTTATACTTTATCATAATATTTCTCTATCATATAATGTTAATAAAATACTTATTTTAGATCATTTAAACATTATGCTTTTAAAGTTGATTTGAAAAATGATTATTTTTCTGTAGGTGCGTACTGAGCTCCGTCATAGATATGCGATCAAAATGAGTTGTAAAAATCTGAAATGTCAAATCGCAAGTTTGATATTTATCATGGATGGATGATATTTCGCAAATTACGTATCCCATTAATTTTCCATTAGCAATAATTGGGGTCGGATTTTATGACAGTCGGTGGCTTTATGTAGCATTTTTATCTTTAACGCTCAAATAGCTTAATCTAAGTGAAGTAGGTGTTTTCACTGGAATATAATGAAATCGAGTGGAGCTACTCGGATACGACTGCTACGGCTTGAGTGAGACCGTGTTTGTGAAAATATTATTACCCACTTTCCTTTTAAAGGGTTCCGTACCCAAAGGGTGCCAAACGGAACCCTGTTCATAAAACTCCGCTGTCCGTCCGCTCGTCCGTCCATCAGTCTGTCTGTCAGTGGGCTCTATCTGATGAACCGTAATAGGTAAATGCTTAAATTTTCACAGAATATGTATTTTTGTGGCCGCTATAACAAAAAATAATACTAAAACGGCCAAGTGCGAGTTGGACTCGCACACGGAGGGTATGGCTTTTTTGTATGAGGTGTCATATAATGTATTATAATATGTAGAGTAGAAAGGCTATTTACGAGCAACATTTCACGATCGTAGGGGCTAGTCGTGAAGAGGTTATTTTCGTACAGCTAATTTCGTATTATAATACCAATTATTGTTAATAGGATAGAGACATATCTGATCTTTTCTGTGGAATATGATGACATCGGTACCTGATAGAAAAACATAGATTTACCATATTGTTACATAATCGATTGCAATGTTGTGTGATAATTATAAAAATAAATATTAATGTGACCATCATTATTTCACCAAGCAACATATTAATTCCATTCTAGTCGGTATCGCAAACCAAATATAAATGAGGTAGTCAGGTTTAATTATCGTCCAAATTAATAGTTAGTAGATAACAGCGCGGTTAGTTTCGTTTCCTTTCTCTCATAAATACCGTGAGTCGGGTCGGTTTCGTCGATAACTTAATTCAATCTTAGCTCCCCTCGTCATCTCGCCTACAGTTCTCTTACAATATGCTTGCTTTCTCAAAGAATCGTTAGGTGATTGGACGCGACTTTTCTCGTAAAAATATATTATTTAATACAATGTTATGTAATTTCTCGTACTTTACTATACTTATACGATACTCAGTAAATACTTATGATTATAATATGCTATAATATCTGAGTATACCTTAAAAATGCCTAATGCTGGAATTAATAAAAAGACAACAAATATGAATTTATCTAACAATGAAATTTTTGGTTAAATAACTTTTCTTTTGTGGATCAAAATGCCACAAATGAAATAAATATCACTTAAATAGCAGGATATAAAATAAATATGTTTAAATAAAACCAGTGAAGCAAATGAAAAAGCCACATGTCAGCGAGCAGACAGAAATAAAAGGCACTGCTCTACTGCCAATATGAAATATGCAGCTAGCCTCGTACGAACTTTGGCTCTTGCCGACCGTTACTCATCTTGACCCTATATTCAACTTCGCCTTTGTTAAGATTTTATATATTATTTTCCCAAAATAAAAAAGTCATGCTACAACATGGTCATCGTTTAGCTCAGGGTCAAACGCGGGGTGGAGACAATGGCTGTGACTCGTAAAATTCTCTTTTCCCAAGTCATGTCGTTAATTACCGATCGTGTACCACATGATGATATGTCTGAAAATGTGCCGTCAGTAATCCTTATATATAGAATCGAATAAAGCTATCTAATCCATCCAATCACTAAATCTAAATTAATCCCTTTGTTACAAATTTATAGTCGTCAATTAACTGTGCATTTAATACACAGGGAATAAGCCTTATACATACTTACTTTTTGAAAGTTTAGTGTCTATTCCGACTCATCACAAATCACTCTATAGTGCGGATCTCTATAGGTAACTGGCAGAAGATTGAAGAAGGTATATCAAGAAATAAGTCAATTATTTTCCATTTAAACAGACGTCGTATCAAAACACTGAAACAAAAATAATTTAAAGCTGAATGGAGGAAAGGGATTTCCTGAAATCAAATAGCCGTGTCTGCGAAGCCCTCGCGTTTCTAATTCAATTTGAACACCAAGATGGTGCTCGAGGACAACTTGTTCCCTACACTAGGCCGAAACAAGTCGCAATGTAATCCCTCAAATCCAAATTAGATTTTCTTTCAGTGCCTCTCACTATTGACAGGTTTCCGGCATCGGGACTCAGTACAGCCGAGCTTCGCGTTACTGCGAACGCCGACGCGACATGCTCCAAGTGCAATCTTTATCCTTACTAACGCGACACCTAATTGGAAAAAAGACCTAACTAGATACACCACAGAATATCTACTTATGAGTTATAACATGATTTTATAATCATATCATCCACAAAGTTTGCATGATATAAACTACTTATCAAACAATGTGTTTTTACTATCGAGTTAAATTGCTAACCATTTAATAAAAATTTATATCGTGTAAATAAATAGGCAATGAATTTCCATTGAACAAATTTTAATAGGCCCACAAAAATGAAACCGAGCGGGCGTAACAAGAAGAAACAATAAAATAAAGCGGCTCGGCGGTAATGAATAGGCTGTACAAATATTGGGCCAGATTTAACAGGGTGTAAGTCGATAGCGCGACAGGCGATGTCGCGTGCCGCGCGCCCGTGAGCGAGCGCCCACCCGCACGCACACGCCGATTTAGACATCACTTACAATACGATACACTTGTATAACTTGAATATTCCAAATAAATACACATTTTATTCATTTTAATCAAGTTACTCATGGTCACACTACATATTTAACCCTATTAAAGTTCCAACACAAGACAACTAGTTCGTAGCAAAGGTGCTACGAAATACGACACTCATTTAAAGTTATCTTTTTTCAGCAATGTTTAAAAGTAAACCAAAATAGAATAACTTTCTGGAGTTTATTTTAAACAAATTATTTTTATTTTGTAAACTGTTTATTTTATATTTTGGTTTCATATTTAGATTTTTTCCACACAACTTTGATGATTTCGTAGACAAACGAGCTACGAATTTTTCGCACAATAATGATTAAACTCCACTGTAAAAAGTCTATATAAAAATAAGTGAATATAAAATTCTATTTTCCAAACGGTTTTCGTAAACGAATTTTCCTTTTACGACTCATTATAATGAGCTCGTTCGCCTATAACATAGGGTCGGCTGACATGCATCCCTCAAAGAATTAAATTGAATATGAAAGGAAATTACATAGGCTCATATCGACGCCCGTCTCTTGTTCCAATCGAATTTTCCTCTGAAAACAATGCCATAACGGAAATTAAGCCGACGTATGAAAATAACAGAGATCTTGCCAATGAACGCGGATTTATGGCCAAGTGTGTATGTGGGTTAGAAAGGTTTTATTTAAAACCAACCGATTGTTTTTGTATCATTTGTTCAATCTATTTTTGGGGAAATTGTTTTTCGAATGTAAAGGAAACCTTTTTGCTTTTCAATCCTATACAGATTCAATGAATGATTTATGCTTTCAAAAATCTCAACTAGAAGGTGTATTTGGAAGTAGGTATAAATAAATATAATGCATGACTAGTGTTGCAAAGAAAAGACAAAAGAAAATCAATGTTGCAAGTATGAGTAAAATAAACGGATTTCAATAAATAGAGTAACATAGGTTTGAAGCGTGTTTACACAAAACCCGGTGATGTTCGAGAGCTAAGTGATTGTAAGTGGAGGAAGCGGGAGCGGACTGGCGCCTCGCCGGAAGTCGTTCTCACGTGACGGACGCCGGAAGTGACGCCGGATCGCTCCTTCGTTATGTCGCCCTACCATCACACTCGCCAGACTTTATCCTTGTTAAGAAGGTGCATTACATGTGCCATTCATACATACATACATACATATGATAGTACATAACGGTTGTAGATAGCATTATTATTGTGTATGAATTATATTATCATCAATCAAATGATAATAATTTTCTTATTAACTTATAAAATTAGGAGTATAAGATTCCGATTCTTAACAATAATTTAGCATAATTGTTTCACTACTACCTTCAATAGAAATTGAAAATGTGAACAGCGTCGTTATTGTTATGGGCACATATTCAAACGCCAGAATGAAGTGGTTGGCACTGACAAAACGTTGAGTAATACGGGTTGAAGTGCGTCGTTGTTTTTGTAATGCCTTTTCTTATGACTGGCCCTAACGATTATTCCCCCCATTGTGCTATCCGCGACCGCTGCCAAGACCCCGCGGAGAAAGAGCTAAACTTACAAAAGTTTCCGACTTGTTCAAATGGCCGGCTTTTGTCAGAGAGAGACTTATTGTTCGGAACAGATTGCTGCGGATCAGCATCGTGCTTCCGCAAATTTTTATTAGAAACAAAACCTTCTTAGTTTTATTTAATGATTTTATGGTGCCTTTTTGTATTGCTACTATTTTTAATTGACATTGACGAATTTTATAAATAAATGTGTAATTTATGTAATTTATGTTCAAACAAATGAATGTGTTAACGTTCTTAATGATTTTGAAGACCATAATATTATTATTTGTTATAAATACTTTTTAACATGTCTTACTCAGTGCTTTGTAAAAAAAACTATAACTTTTGCCAAACCAAATATATTGTACCCACTGTGCATGCCGTCGCGACGACGCCCCGTCACGGGCCGGTTACTATCAAACCCCAGAAGGAAGCCACTACACAATAATATAAAACAATACACAACAGTTTTTTTACTTTATTTAAGTATGAAAGTTATTTAATTTAGCAATACATATATATTTACCGACAATTGCCTTCATATACAAGTATTATTTGTATATACATATACTATTTACCTACTAACGGTCAGCCCAAACCACTGCGGTTTGCACACAAGATCATTTTATAAGATAGGGACCCACTAAAGAAATATTTTGGAAATTCCACCCCTAAGAGTCAAATAAAGAATCGCGGGTAAAACCACGAGACGGAAAGCTAGTGCACAAACTGGCATTCAATTCAGTATTGTAATAAAATAAATTGACAACAATCTCGTACCCCTCTCAAAGAAAATTTTAATTTTTTAACAACACGGATCACCGTGACAATGGTGAATACGATGCGCTACAAAAGCTATTTATTTCTGCTTATAAAGAAAACTGTATTCTCCCATATAACTCCGAAACGTGTAGCAATATATTTAGTAATAACGGAATAATATGTTTTGTGAGATACATTTCATATTTCATAAGCACTCATACGCATAAGATATTACAGTGAAAGTGGTGCTTTTTCCTTTATTTCACAGTAAAGATAAAGGGTAGCAGCCGATTGGAGGGGGCTAACTGACTCGCTGTCAGCCTCCTTCAGATTCATCCCCTAACATTTGGCTGGCGTAATATTTCACGGCGGGTGTGACTGAATTTTATATGCATGAAGAAGTAGTATTTTATTATGGGCATGTCTAATCAATATGTTCCAGATTTTATAAAAGTTATATCAACATAAAATAAGTCAATAAGTTTTAAAAAATTTAAGGCTAAAATTTTTATTTCTTGCAGTCCATAATTAATTTTTGCTTGTCAAGTAATTTAAAATTTAAGATTCGAATAAAGTTTAGTGCCTCGGGTGCCGCCATCTGAACAATCGTAAAGCGAGTAAATTAAACGTTATAACTAATTCAATAGTTCGTTCCGACATCTGTAAGTGTTATGATGCCTATAAAAAGCTCATTTACGCTCCGGTTTAATGATCACTTCCCCGACACGTTGTGCAGCCGCAATTTAGCACAGTCGCTAGATTATTAAGAAGCCGAAATTAAATAAGTATCATATTTTACCTTAATACCGTAATTTGCCACACGCCTCTTATAACAAAAAACATTCTTCTAAATCTGGCAAGATTGTATTAACATAACCGCTTTGTTAAATGGAGTCAAGATAATTTGTGGACGAAGTTCGGCCTGTAATACCTCGCAAATTGCCGGATAAGACTGTGTGAGACAACTGTTAGTTTTAATTAAACTGCTGGTTGCGCTCGCGGGGAGTCCTCGGAATGAGAAAATTATTCTAATCTTATAAGCCTGTCGGTGGCCCAGAACTGGGGATGAAATTAATATCATATGGGTCGGCCCGTTCCGCGTGGCTTGTAGCTAACACATTCGCAACACCGCCTTAATAGCTCGCGACGTGCTCTGATATCTGCTAGATCTTGAGGACAATGAGGATACCGATCGGCACACGTCATAACGTAAGACGGCTTGTGGTAAGCGCTCGCGACGTCTGTTCAATTTAATGAAAAGTATAAAGCGAGGGCGAAATCACCGGAACGAGATAATCTCCAGTATCAATTTGAGGGGCGACGTGCTGCGGTGTCTTGGGAGAAGTATTTCATTAGACGATGGCAGGTTGTGTCGAAGCACCTGTGTCTGAGGCGGTTGCAGCGGCACCATACGTTATAGCTGCAGATAATAGATAAGTCTTATACGTTCTATGATATTAATAAACTGTAAGGAACTCATAATCTTCTAATAATGTACAAGCAGTTTATGAGCCTTCGAAGGTAGATACTTACTTAGGCGCGTAGTGGGTACTTTTCTTTACGGTTATAATTTCTCCTAAGTACTTAATACTTATAATTAATGGATTAAATAAAAATATTTTGATATTTTTGTTGTAAGTTGATTGCTTACTAAAAATACATGAAATACAGATAGTATTGCAAGTTGCATTAATTGTAAGTACCCATCGGGTGATTGTCTTCCAGCCACAGTGTGCAGAATTATTGCTAGCGTAGTTTAGTGAGTCGGACCGCTTGTCAAACTTTGGTAATTTAACTTCAAAACAGGTTCCTAACGGTGAACCAGGGCCGAACATTTGTTCAACCGCATCGGAGATGTAGCTTCACGGTGATAACTTCACAGCCACTTTTCTATTATATTAGTGATACGTTTTATACTTTAAGATTAAAATAAAAAAGGGGAGTATAAGTTACTCAGTAGAGCAATACAGATTGACGTAGTTTTGTTATCCCAAGCGTTGTGATGGGATACCGTATCTTCCCCCTTCAAAACACCAATTTTATCATCAAAAATTTACGGTACAATCTGAAGGAAAACTTGAACAATAATTATAAAAAAACCGGCCAGTGAGAGTCTGAGTCTGACTTGCTCACCGAGGGTTCCCATCTTCCTTAGACTTATTATATCTAGATTTTGGCCATAACTAATGTAACAACCGGACCGCATAACTAAATTTGTTTGTGAAGAAATTTTGACGATAACGAATATTCACATTCAATATTTTCAAAGTGTAATTATTTCAGATTTCTTGCTATGATAACATTGAAGATAAGGGTGTATGGTATTGTTTTTGTATTTTTTCATCATAGTTATTGTGAAAAAGAATATAAAATCTATTTTAAAATGTATAAACGAAGCCCTTTCATATGACAGCGTATTTAAACCTGTAGCTAAACTTTGAAATTTTGCAAAGATCATAATTTTTTTTTTCTTTATTTTCATTTGAAATAAGGTTGGGTCATAAATATTTAAAACTATTCAATCAATAGCATTAGTGGTTGCTGAAATATACCGCTGTGACAGACGGACAGAAGGACAGATGGACGGGTGGCACAATAATCAAGCATACGGTCCGCCTGATGGTAAGCGGTTACCTTAGCCATATGGACGCTTTCAACAGACGAGGCATCACTAACGCACAGGAACACGCGGCTGCGGTAGGTATTCTGTAAATGTAACTACATAAATAAATTAATTTACTCAATACATAGTCTTTGTACCTACTGATATCCAGCTCCCTGTTTTTGTTTTATTGTTCCGCATGTGACAGAGTTCAGCAAACTTTTTCAGGTTAGTATAGAAAGGGCTTTGTTGTGCCGCTCCAACCGAAGAGAGTAAAAGCGACTACATGGCCGAACCTTTTGTTATAAACCACCGAGTGTGAATTGATAATGGTTGTATGTATTTGTTATGTTTTGTCCCCAGACCCTAGAGGTGCTATATAAATGAAAGTCTTTTACGTTAAATAAATACTCAAACGAACCCTTTTCGGATTACTTTTTACATAAGCCGCCGCCAAAATAAGGTTTTCTTTATTCTACATACATAATAGAGTGTTCGTTACTTAGTATTAGTTTGATTTTGGAATAATAGCGAAAAAAGCAACAAATCTTTTCTGAGAATCTTGGGTCATTGTGATTGAAGAAAACTCTATGAAACATCAACTGTAGTACAGAGACTACTAGAAACTATTCTGTGCTTCAATAAAAATAATATAATATTAACTATTAAAATTAAATAGTATATACTATATAATCCATTATTATAACATTTTTAATTCGTCTCAAAGTTATGAAATATGCGCAGGTCAAAGTAACATCAATAGATGCAAAATCCGCAGTTAGCTGTCGCTTTTAAATCATATGAAACAATTTGTACAAACAAAGACGCGGTCACATAAATTCGTTTTACGCAGCTCTGTAATGTTCGTAGAGCGACTAATTAGAACATAAATCTGTCTTAATACAAAAACCGTTCTTTTACGAGGAAATTTGTATCTCGTGTGAAATTTAAGGCGATGATAGCACAGCGATAGTGATGTTGAACGCCGCCGCAATGGGAAAGGTCGTAGGTTCGGATCCTGCAATTAATTTTCGTGAAAGAAAACATTGTAAGAAGCCGTAGCGGTTGTAGGCTACTTCGTAGTCGTAGCCTTGTTGTTGACTGACCATTGCCTACAACAGGTGACCAGATTAAAATTGATGATCTTACTGGTTGTTTGACTGAAAACTGCTAAAATCTTTCGAAAATAATAGGAAATTTTAATATTTTTTCTTGCCGTTAATCGGAAGCAGCGGCAGACTGGAGGAAATTTTCTATATATAGATTGTATTTTGTACATATTTGTTGTAAATAAAGATAAAGAAAGAAAAAACATTTATTCCGACATACACACAACATTACAGAATTATATACTACATATTACGTTACAAAATAAACAGATAAATATATTTAAAAAAGTAACAATATACACATTCAGTAATATTGTGTGATGTCGAAAAAGGTTTACATCAGTTTTACTCCAAGGCATGTAGTAGGTTGGAACTGGTTTTCAGATATTTATTTATTTCGGTTTAATAGGTATATGAATCATGCAAATGAAATAAAAAACCCGCTTGACGTTTCAAAAATTATACAATATTTATGTATGAAGTATCAATATATTTATACTTGCTCGTCTGGATGGACGTTAAAATTCCACATAGGTTAGCTGAAAAAAAATTTAAGGTAAAGCCCACCTTTGCACATATTTTTTTCTGTATTTTATATTTCTATATTATATGTATAATAAATATAAAAGGCTTTATAAATTTAATTGCATCGGTATCATCCTTGACTCAAAGCATATGCTCAAAGCCACAAATTACTTGGATAAAGAGTTAAATTTTGACGGGCGTGGATGGTTAAGATTCTACCTACCATGCCGCAGGTCGTGGCTTCTATTTCCATTCAGGACATGCATTTTTGTGTATGAACATGTCTGTATGTCCTGAGTCTGGGTGTAGAGATGTATATTAGTTATCTGGTTTCCATAGTAGAAGCTCTGCTTAGTTTAGAAGAATGTCCCAGGATTTTTATTCTATTTATTTATTTAATGTTACCTACTTGAATTACAAGCAGCTCCTAGGTAGCGACGTAGATACCCTGATGCTATTCATCAGGGTAATTAGTCCAAAAATACTTGTAATCAAAGCTTGTTACATACCGAACATAAGTTTAACATTGTTTTATATGGATGCAAACAACACTCCATCAATGTGTAGGTAGGTAAGTATTTTAATGCGATGAGGTCCGTTATATATTCAGTCCACATCCACACCGCCCTGCGTTATTGCAGCAGGGTGGAATTTATGACGGCGCTCATTTTAAAAATAAAGCTATTCTTCTAAAATATTGTCGTATCTGCTTTAAATATTTCACTTAATGCGTCCCGTAGGTGGCATCGAACAATTTCAACTGGTTAAGCAATATATAGGAATGGTTCAATGAATTTATGATTAGGTATCACTTTTAAAAATTGTCACGTCGGTGTGCTCTCTCGTGCGTGTTCGGTAGTTAATTAAATGAAGATTTATGTTCTTTACTTTGGCAATTTTCATATATACCTAAATTACTTTTAAACCCTCTCAGCAAAAAATTGGTAAAATTCATAGTAGGAGCCCCGATTTTGGCCAGTACCCCGGTTGTGGCCACTTGCAATTTTGAAAGTCAATAAATAAGGCGTTGAAGCCTGGCTCGTTTATTGTCTATAGTAAATAAAATCTTTGATAATTATCGCTTTTGACAAGCAATTGTAGGGCGCCGTATGTGTATAGGATTTTTGGCCCACTGTAAAAGCAAAAATAATTATTTCCCTTAATATCTTAACAGACACCATTAGCGACCCTTAGTAATTAATCGATAAATATCTTAACCAAATTTTTATTTGTTGCATGGATCCTTATTGAAGCATACTAATTGAATGTCTAGGAACTTGATTTAGAAGTTATTTTGACAGTCAATGATTTCCCTTACCTGGAAACTTAGGTAGAAATAGATGGCCACAACTGGATCAATAGTGATTTTACACCTTTCATCTTTAAGAATTAATAATAAATATTTGTCTCTCGATACACACTTCTACAAAACCTAAAAGATAAGTAAATAAATTACTTTATTAATATAACTAATCAACACGATACTAATTTTTTAATTAAAGGCGAATTTTTAATAATTTATAAAAAATCTTTAAATTCAACCGGGGACCTCGGCGTACCTATATTTTAGAAAAGAATTAATGACAGGTTAATCACTTGAAAATTATTAATTGTAATATTGCAATTAATCTATAAATATTGTCGCTAAGGAATGTGAAGAAGAAGCACGTTTTGGGGTGGAACGTCTAATATTTTAATCAGTGTTTACTTATTTTGTTTATTACTCTCTACATAAAGGCTGTGCAGGTGTAAGTATTCTCACGAAGCAATTAACGTCCAACCAAGTTGAAGGGTTGCTCTTGAACCTCAAAAAGGAAGCAAAGAAAACAGTAATGTGGTCTTAGCCATTATTTTGTTGCTACAAATGTTTTTTCTCAAGGTATGAAAATAGACATTCCATTTCTCATTACCCGTAGTGTAGCTAAGTTGTACTTGTCAGCGTTTTTTTAGGATTTTTTTGAACAAGTTCCTTGGTAAGAATACGTTTATTACTTATATTTATTATTTAGAACCTAATTATTAGTTGTTTGTTAACAACGGCTATTCATAATCGCTTTTTAACAAAATCAGTGTAGTAGTGTGCCCCGTCTCACTCTTTCGATCACCAAATGGCCGCTGTCAGATAAAGACTTCGGAATTTTAGCTAATCAACGTTTGATAACTTTATTATGAATAAGGGGGTATGATAGGTCATTTTCTATTTTATTGAGCACTATCTCTGATGTACCAACTTTCTTGTCGTTATTAACGAACGAATTAATTTATTGGCTTTAAAATCTGTCCCCTTCAAAAGGTACTACTGATTGGGCTAATAATGTTAATTTTCTTATCCTGCTGCGATAGACATATTAATTGATACCGAATAGACTTTACGTGTTGCACTTTTCAATGCTGGTATTGTTCAATTAAAATAAATATTACATCCATCATAATTATTATGTACCTAATTAAAAATACTATTAACACCATTATTTATATTCGCTGGGAAAAGTGCTACGAAATAGCTACGACATTACTACGAACTTCATTAAGTTTGTTACTTTGCAGAGTATAGTTTTAATTAAAAATATATTATGTACGGGCATGTTTCTGTGTTGGTTGACATCCGCGTTTTTTTTTTTCTAATTCACTCTCTTCTCCCGGTGAGCGCTGCATCGCATGTTTTTGATATGAAATAGTGTTACAATACAATAATATTAAATTAAATTATGTTCGAAATGTACCAGACCATACAGCAAATAGGATTTCTGACATAAATATCATTTTAATTAAAACACGCTTTTACACTCTAGGTACTAAAACACTTCACTAGATTTTATGGACAAAATAGTCTAGGAACAATCTGCACAAAAGTTCAACAAAACTTTAATGAGTTGGTCTATTTAGTTTTAATGGCAAAAATAAATGAAACAACTAGCAGAGGGGCTGAGTCCGAATTAACGCTGCGTGTCATGAATTTCTCTAGGAGGTCATATAGCCGACGCCGACGTAAAGTTAGCGCATGCAGTGGTGGTACTGGGGCAATAACTTTACACGCAACATTAACTTGCAACGCAGTCGCGACGCGGCACATAGAAGCCACGCTTTAAACTCCTAGAAAACACTAGTCGTATGATCAATAGTTCCAAAGTCAGTCCCTTTGTCACGAGTTAGACAAAGACTAGACTCTAGGTTGTACTGATTTGTTCAATTAGGCCGGTTTCTACATTCTATAAGCGTTATTAATTAATAAACAAGATACTGATTCATTAGCCAAATGGAATTTATTAATAAACTGCTATTTGTCATAATTATAATTATCTAGGAGATTCAAAGCCGGACTCTCATGAGAACTTTTAAGTACTGTATAAATGAACTAAACTGGACTTTGTTTTAGTTTAGTTTTATCAAACTGGATTTATCTTTCTTCAAAGAGGCCATAAAGATCTTTCGAATCTTTGCGTATTGCGTAATTTCATTACATATCCACTCAATTCAATTTACGCTCCCAAATCAAACGTGAGCCATAAGATAAATTATGTAGGCATCCTTTATATTCCACGTACATAGAAAATACTTACCTATGTACCCATTTGCAGTTAATTCAGTAAATGTTAGATTACATACATCAAATTGTGAAAGTTCGTTAGAGTCAGGTAGGTATTAGAGCGATCGCGTCTTTGCTGTTAATGTTGTCTTAATTTATTCAGAAGCGGAACGGGATCCCGCCCCGACCTTAACAAGATACATTAAGAAAATTAACGCTCGACTCAGTTCTCTCTTTTGACACGAAATTCCTTGATTGGCCTGCTTACGTAACTAAAATTTGATTACCGTGTATGCTATAAAAAGTTAGAAATGTGAAAATTAAGCATAATTTTAAATCAAAGCGTTTGTTAGGATTAGCAAGTGTAACGAAATAAGCTGAATCCCGGCGGGCTATCGCTTAAACTAAGTGCCTATAATTCGCAAGAGTTTACCCTCTGCCGCCGTTGGGAATCGCGCTCTGGCGCTTTGAAATATTTCTGACACATAGATACGTAAGTAGGTATACCGAGCCGAGCCACGGTGCCGGTGGAGGAAACCTTATACCTACTGCTGGCATGTCGCACTCTAGTACCGCAACATTGTGTCTAGCAACAATATCCTTATGAATATCTTGTTTGTTCTACCGCAAATTAGCTACCGTAGATTACATTTTCTGTTTACTTTCTTGCATGAATAATATATAATTTAGGCGTTCCTCTCGGCTCTTTGAGAAATAACAAATAGCATTTTAATGTGATACTAAATTAAAATGAGTTATAGAAAAATCTGTAAAATGTCAAAAAAAAAAGTCTGTGTAATGTGAGATTATCAATGCAATGTACGATCAGGTATGTATGTATTGAAACAGGGGTAAAGTTGTTAGAGGGGAGCAGTCGGCTGGTTTTATTGGCGTCACTAATGAGTTGCTAATTCAATTTCACGGACGCAGGGACGGTGCCGCGCCGCCGGCCAGCGGAGGGCGGGCGGCGGCGGCGGCGGCGGCGGTCGCATACGACTCCACTGCACCGCAGTTACGAATGAGGCCCGACGCTTGGTTAGTATACTACTATTATCATTATATGCATAACTATTTCCATTCATAATGACCTGGCTTATCGAATTATCATACATGCCTACATCCTCCATCCATCCCAAGCACCTCTGTATAATTGGGACAGAAGCATAAAATTAGTAGGTTCCTAAAAAACCTACATATTTAATCGCGGTTAACAAAATAACAATGAAAACAATTGAAGGGTCCACTGCAATAATGATAAATGTCCAATTTTTTAAAAATCTTAACGTGTCCATTCGGTCACATGAAATTATATTTAGAAATCTTGTTAGCAAACTTAGCAATATTGCTTGCAGTCGCGTGATAATCTTCGGGTCTGAGTTTTTTTTACACCGTTTATAAATTTAAAACTCAATTATCTTAAAACAAAATATAAAGGACATTCATCATTATTGCAGTGGACCCTTCAATTGAAACATAGTTCTTCATCACCTCCTAAAAGTCACGGGCCCATCGTGTTCGTGTACCTATCACAACAGAACTTAGTCAAATACCACTGCCATACGTCTGATCGCTTCCATTAACTTAATGTAGCTCATAAAACCTTTGTGTTTTTGGTTTATGACGTTGCGGTCGTTGTTCGGCCCGAAGAAAGTTTCAGCGAACGGTAGAAAATGGCAGAAAACTTTTGATATCCCCCCGTCACAAATCTTTGTTCCAAATACAAATATCTTTTGTCTAATAGACAATATTAGGAAAAAGCTTTGGAAAGTCCCCGAGTAATAAAGTCCTTTATTTATTTTCCTGCATTGTTAATATAGATAAAAGACGTAGAAAATACATGACACGCTACTTTTTGTAGTTCTCAGTCAAGTTTAAAACTATAATAACAAATAGCACGTATTCTGAAGTCAATACATACACCTAACTGTCAGTTCCGTTCAACAACAAAGTTACGCCTGAAAGAAATAACACACTTTAAAGTTAGTGAATTCAATCGTTGGAAGACGGGAACTTTGCACAATTGTTTTCTTTTTCAAAGTGTAGCACTTAGACGAATTTGTAGAGATCCGATTTTATCGAGTACATCTAGGTATTACCCAAAAAAGTTAACTAGTTTTTAACCTAGACTTTTGTTATTTACTTTTATTAACCAAATAAGTATGCATATCACAACAGATAAAAAAGCTAACTTACATATCACAAATAAGTTGACAGTTACCGTAGGTTTAGTCACGATGTCTTCGTTCACTGAAAAGCAAGTAATGGAACGAATGGAACCTTGGTTTATAACTTGATTCAGTGATTTGGACCAGCATCTTAACCTTCAATAGGTAGGTTAGTTGACTATGGTTTTGCTCAAAAAGTACAAACATTTAAATATTTCATAAATATCTGAATAACCGTTAGTACCGTGTGTATGAAAAAGATTATAAAGATGACCGCACTCATGGTCCGCTCACCGCTTTGTGCACGCTCGATCGACTCCAATCGAACAAGTGAGCATGAAACTTTCCAAACTACGTACGTACACATGTGATTCACTCGAATGCAATCCCAGACTTTTGATATTTGCGGTCTAAATAAACGCGGACAATAAACATTAATCTGCAAAAGACTAAAAAGTTGTGAAGTTTTGAACAAACCTAACTAGTACCTACCTCTAATAACTATTATGAATCACTAGCTATTCCCGGCGATTTCACCCGTGTTCCCGGGATAAAAAGTATCTTCCTATTAGTGAAATAATTTTTCGAATCCGATTGGTAGTTCCAGAGATACAACAACAAAATAAACATAAAAACTCTTCCGCTTTATTACTATTATTATTAAAGTATAGATTACACTCAGAAAAAAAAACGTTATAAACAACTATTTTAAAATAGAATGGAGCTCTATCTCTTGAAATAAAAGGCGTGAAGATCATCAGTGAAGACAACCGGCAAGAAAGTCCAGAAACCACTTAAATGGTATCTGGTTGTTAAATTGGAATTAGAATTTAGGTATCAGATGAATAGATTATGTAAAAATAAATAATTTGGCCATAAATAAAGTAGATAAGTAAATAACCTAATACCACGAGACCTTACTATAAGTTTCAATCAAAAGGTTTTACTACTGAATTAAAATAATATAGAGTTATTCTGTATACTTACCTCTTATTTTATGGTAAAACTGAAAAATAATTCACATTTTGTTTCAAGTAATAATAATAAAAAGTAACAGAGTTTATTTCAATTTTTACCAATTAAATCGGTGTGCCAGAAGCACTTCAGATATTTTAAGCTACATAAGTGATGAAAGTGCATAAGCACTTAAATGATAACGTATTGTTATATTATCGTTAAGCTCTTCAATCTTAATATTTTAAATGAAAAGTGAGACTTATTAAAAAAATATCTGTGCGAAACACACAACACACTTCCGCATTTATAATTAGGGATGATTGGGTTATTAAAGCAGGGATTTCCGCCCTGCTACGTATAAAAATAAACAATAAATACAATTTCGTATTATAGTCTCGTTGTGGAGTATCGTTTCAATTCGTTTCATAGGTAGGTATAGGTACCTACTAGAACAACGTTTTATAGAAAGGCAACTACACTTATTACACTAGATATAAGATTTCAATTGTAAAGCAAGCAAACAATAGTATGAGCAGGCACTGTTTCCGTGCCAACATGTGACATTAACATACATCATGTAGAGAGCAGCTGCCAAAACTGTCTGCCAGAGGTCCCGCTCCCGCTCTCGCGCCGCACTAACTACCTACTCGCTAACTGAAACAATATAACTTAGCCGACAATAAGTTATGCTGAGCATTGGTGGGCTTTGATATGGGATATAGTATTGACGGGCCAGTTGGCGCAGTTGGTTAAGACTCCACTTATCGCGCTGCAGGTCGTAGGTTCGATTCCCACACAGGACATGCATTTGTGTGCATGAACATGTCTGTATATCCAGAGTCTGGGTGTAATTATGTATATTAAGTATGTATTCACCACAGAACAGATCACAAACAAAAAGTAGTATATGTAGTATATCAGTTATCTGGTGTCCATAGTACAAGCTCTGCTTAGTTTGGGAACAGATGACCGTGTGTGAGGAGTCCCAGGATATTTATTGATTTTTATTAATACCCTCCCTTGACTTGCGGTTAAAATATAACAATTGATTTCTATTGTTTTCCTCGCCCGCGCGGATCGTCAAACAGTCAAAGTTAATTAATTACCTCTTACTTATTTAATATCGTTCAGATATAGCCTATTAAATAATATACTTAAGTTAAAAGAAAATTCTTTTATTTACGCCTTGCCGACTTTGTGAGCCGTAAGTCAACATTCCATAATATCTTCATCCCCCTCGAAGATATCATTATGTCTCAATGGGAATTAGAAGCGGACGTAAGATACGAAAAGAACGAGTTCTCACTACCTACCTATAAAGCGTTGTATGTTTTACTGAGGAAGCAGCCATAATCCTATGAATACTGTTTATGCTAAAATTTGTATTTATGTTTGTTGCCCAATCAAGTCGTTATTTGGCACATAGATAGATATCCAGGAATAAAGTATCGAATAACTTTTATTCGGGGACAACATTAAATTCTTCGGAAAAGATGGTAAAATAGTGAAGCTAGATTATTATCTCTTTCTTTTAACTTTTATAAAAATGTATGAAATTCCTGAAAGAAAATTGTTTTCCCATTTTTCCGGTAGATAGTATTTTATCTATAATTATTTACGCAGATAGAGAATGATTTTGTTTTCACAGTATCATGAGTAACAATTATAGTTATTGTAGTAACAATAAATTCAGAGCATCCCAAATTGATGTGGCCTGGAAATGAATAAGACTTCCGAATACCCGGAAATACAAATATCGAATGGAATGCTCATATAAATCAAGATTTATCTAGGCCTAATTTGAAACGTAAACAGTCGATATGTAAACAGCCTCTTAGGCACCTACGTAGGTACTTACACTAGCAGCCAACGCCATTGACCCATTTATGTAAAGGTATACATTCCACTGGGATCGTGTGGTATCAACAAGGATTAGTCTCGCACAAATCTCTATTTTAGTGGTGCGATCCGAGCTCGCCCAAACTGGGGCAATTAGAGCTTACGCGCACTAATCAGACTATTGATACCACATTGTAGGTGTTAGTATTGATCGTTAATATCATTGTTTTTTTGTTTTGCTGAAGCACTCTCAAATAATGGCCTAGTTTATTTAAAAACAACTAACTAGCTCAATAATATGTTGGAAACTCCAAACGTTCACTGCTATGCAGATGACAGCACTGGGGTTGTCCAATATACTGGCTATGGTAACAACCCTCGTACAACCAAGTGGATCCCGGACTTACTTTACTTCGATTTAAGTATACATCTCCATATAAGAAACCCAGAAAATGTTACAACGTTCAACGTTCTATCTTAAAAACGATAATACACCCAAGTGTCGTTCTTAGTGGAAATGTATAAAACAAAATGTAAAATTTTAAATATACATACGGTATCTTCAAGTCATAACTTTTCATAGATGTGATGTATTTAGGGAATAAAGTTTTAAAATTAAGGTAAGGAAGGTAATAGACAAAGGTTCATTAAAAAAACTCTGCAGGGTTTATAAGATGCTCTACATTCCGATAAGTTACTCTCACCTTAAAACTAATTTAATAAAACAAATAAAGGAGATATGTAACCAAGATTAACCTTATATACCTATCTATCTATAAGATTCTTGTATGTAACTAAAGGTAGTTTATGTATAGATACAATATAAAAAGGCTATGTACTATATAAACAAAATCTTTCTCTAACCACTATACATAGACAACAAGATAAAACAAGAAAAGATAAATAAGGTGCTACCTTATTTACCAACTAAATAGGCAACGTAATTATACCCCTGAATCCCGGGCCAATTCCAGTGTTTAAGAAAGATAAACGAGAGGGAAAGGAAACCATTCTAACTAAACTTGTAACTCCTGCACTCCGATCACAATACCTAGCTACCGATAAGTGCGGATTTCCGGGGAAAACTTTAATCAAGTTATGTTATGAGAAGATCGTATTTTATTATCTATTCAATAAAAAATATGTTTGAATAACTTTAAATAACTTTCAGTAAGATGTTAAAGCATAGTAGTAGTCCAATGAACCATTCGTATCTTCGGTTGAACCGTAGATAGAGAATTGTAGGTTCATCCTATAATTCTCCGTCTACGGGTTGAACCATTCACGCAAAACGTCACTGAAATCATACCTAATACTATCCTAGTAAATACCTAACAATGTACCTAATTCAATACTTAGGCCACAAAAAGGCCCTACTTTGTATTTAATTATAACTTTGGTGAAACGTGGATCCCTATATTTTTGTGTAGTCCAACGCGGGGCGCGGTTTATAACTTCATTCCGGGCCGCAATTACATTGCAGCTTATTTTTTGTAGAGCGG
Organism: Polyploca ridens; assembly: GCA_951394255.1. Lineage (NCBI taxonomy): Eukaryota > Metazoa > Arthropoda > Insecta > Lepidoptera > Drepanidae > Polyploca > Polyploca ridens. Next base: position 9,310,162 of record OX596249.1, read on the forward strand.
CCCGTGTGGCATTCGAGAACATTTCAACAACTGCAAACATTCGTCATTAGTTAACATTATTCATTCGGATGCCTTGTTTTTCAGCGTCTGCCTTTTAATGACATGCCATTGAACTTATTTATAGCTATTTTTTTTATTTAATGCTAATAAAGTACTTTCAGGATAACAAATTAGAAAGCATACAGGTACTTTACCTTGCTGGAGTCTTGTTTATTTCATAATTTTCAGTTATGAAAACGTGTCTGTTCAAATATTGTGACGATTTCATTACAATTTAATAAATAATGACATAATTATTTACCTCACTCTCCTTTAAAATTCTGCAGTAGGTAATATTTATGAATACATGAAGTCAACGGTACTGAAAATAACTAGAAACATAGGCCTCATAATAATATTTTTATTGAGAACAACAATATTCATTCATAAGATCTATGTTTGCAGTTATTTAAATAAATAATTTCATTTCATCTTTCTCCCCTGGGTATAAAGTAAGATGTAGGTAATACAAAAATTGCTTCATCCCATTAAACATTCATATTACGTGATCCAAATATAGGCATATACGTAGACAATACCCCGGCGAAGATCTTATGACGAGAATAGAAATTCTATTGCAGAAAACAGTCGCAGCCGTGCAGGCCGGAGTCAGCCAGCCACTTTAGTCCGAATATTTTGCGTACGTGATTACTCTCTAAATATTCCACTTTATTGTGCAATCCTCTCGTTGTCATGGCAAGAAGCGATATTAGGAGGAGAACCTGAATAATTTAGTCGGTCGGCGGCGGATGTACCATTTATCCAAATTGTCGTCTCCGACAGGGAAGCAAGGGCGTGAGTTAAAAATGAACGAGCCGTCAGTTTCGGCTCGCACTCACACCGATTCGCCCCAAAAAATAACACAAGCTATGCAAAAGGGCAGTATTTATGTTTGCCGTTTACAGACTCAATTTGCAAGTTTTTCTATAATATTTGCTTTCGTTTTTACAAGGAAACAGAGAATCTACCTGTTTTACCTACTTTTTACAGCCTATGTTATTAAAGATATCTTTTCGTATAGGTAGCAATATTTGCAGTACTAATGGACGCAGCAGAATGAGAAGGCACAAATCTTTGTCTAATATTGGAATAGGAAATTATATGCTGCCTATTATGTGAAGGATCTATAGGTAATCGAATATATAATGTACCTAAGTTTTTCAGGAAAATAACATTAGTATGTACCGTTCGAACAAATCACAATGAACACGGATAAATTAAAAGTTTTCTTGTAAAAGTTGGAATACGTGAGCTTTATTAGCCCTCAGTTGAAACGAAATGGCTCATAATTATAGCAATATTTGAATTGCCTTTTTCCATATAACAACAATCGCATGTTTACGGACTATTTGAATGCGGCAAAATGATTATTTTTGTGTCTTTTCAACTTGTAGGTCGCCTAACATACCATGTAAGGTCCAGTTAAAATATAATTAATAGCCTCTTCATGTAATTAGTAAAATATTCCAGAAATATTTACCGCGTGTTTTTATGTGTCAATGATGTGACTTTTATGAAATAAGTGCCCGAGGTACTTAACTATTCACTTATCTATGTAATATGTTCCGAGATCAACTTACTCGATACTTAAAACAAGCCTACCTAAAAAATATGCTAAAACTATGCTTAAAAAATTGTTGTCTGATAAAACAAAATAATATGATACAACATATATCATGAATTAGGCACCTAAGTACATCTTAAGTCTTGCCTTGCCTGAGAGGATAATAAAAAAGAATGGCTGTTTAAGTTATTCGTGGGTAGGTACCTAACCTACCGTATAGGATAACACTATTGCACAGACATAAAATTGAAGGCGCAGGTAAATCAAATAATAAGGGAAAATTCCATTACTGTCCCGTTTCGGATAGGCGAAAATTTCTAGCGAAAAAGAATTTCATTTCGTTTGTAAGAAACTTTATGTACCTACTTAGAATGTTGTTAACGTGGATAGATATTTTTGTGGATAGATGTGATTTGGGATTTCCCAATCGATATTTTAAGGTGCCATTATGTGGAAGCTATAAGTGGGTCGTTGAAACGTACCTTATCCTATAGTATACAAGTACCCACGTCCCACGTATTACTTTGGTAAAAACTAAAAAACTTTCGTCGTTTGTGACATAGCAAAGCCAATACACAGCATTGCCTATTTATCCCCACGATGGAAAATATTAATATGGACTAGGCAGGTACCTAAGATAAGGAGTTTACTTCCAAGGACGCTCGGACTGTGGAATAAGCTCCCCGCCGTGGTTTTCCCAATGGAATACAGCATGTGGTTCTTCAAAAAGGGTCTAAAGAGATTTCTTCAGGGTCGAAAACGCCCGATTGATACCACTGGTGTTGCAAGCGTCCATAGGCTACGGTAACTGCTTACCATCATACGGGCCGTATGCTTGTTTGCCACCTTAGTGGTATATAAAAAAAAAAACTACCAAACAGAATTCGCGATACCTAGACCGCTGCTGAAAATATGGTTAATTTGAAGGTGAGTAGAAAACCATCAGGGGTTTCTTCGCTTGTAGGTCAACTACTTTACTACTTTTTGTCAACCATTCAATTTTTGTACCTATCGTATATAAAGACAATAAGCAATGAACATAAATCAACAACGTGATTAAACATAGCTAGGAGCAAATCAGGAGCTGTAATAATGTCATGACGTCAGCATTCCCGCTATATCTAGTGATCCCATGATAATATCCACGTACGTATTCTCGCACGTATATCAATCTGTCACTGATTTAAGTGGATTCGGGTGGGACCTATAAATTATGTAAATAGGAGAACATCTCAACTGTCATTTGTTATTATGCGAGGTACGAGTGGCTTTAATTACAATTAGCCTTAATAATATATTCCTCGCTATCGCAAGTAGGTACGTAGAGTAGGTACTTAGTTATATAAATAAATAAATATCCTGGGATATACTTATGTAGGCTAATATATGTTTTATACAGATTTTAAACAAAGGAAGAGGTTCTATTTTCGACGCTATGTTTTTTTAAAATTCAAAATTCAGAATCTGGGGGCACGGAAGTGCCCCCCGCCAAGACAGCCAAGCGAAGCGAAAGGGCACTACCTACCTTTTCTCGAAGCGCTTCGTCGTATTTTTGAACCCTCATAACTTGGGTTTGGATTATACCAGATAAACAAAATTCTCAGGACATGATGTCAATAGTAAACTTATTAAACATATTAAGTTTCAATAACATAGCTCTTATACTTTAGATTTTATTGATATCTAAAAATCCCCGATTTCGTCACTGACTCACTGATGATCATCAAAACTCATAGGGTACTTCCTGAAGTCCTAGAAAGCTGAAATTTGGTATTTAAGCTTATATTAGTACACAAACAACAAAAAAATTATAAAACTTGGAAATTTCAAACAAAAAAAAAACATAAGCAACTTACAAAAATAAGTGAAATCCCACCAAAAACTTCACAAACTCTACACACCGTAGTAAAAATATGTGGCTTGGCCGTTTCAATACTACAAGAACTATTGAATAACAAAAAAGTAATGAACAGTGAATACATTTTTCACCTTACTCCCATGTGACGGTAGCGAAACGGCCAAGCCACATATTTTGACTAAGGTGTAGAGTTTGTGAAGTTAGGGCCTTGTAGAGTAAGTGCATGTAGAGTTATAAGCTTGGCTCTACATGAGATCTGATAACTTTTTGACAGTACGAGCCATATGTCTTGGCGGCAACATTTTACATAAAAATGTTTTTGTTGGGATCATTTATTCAAATAGAACTTCGCAGACACTTATGAAAAGTCTGACTCTAATAGGTACTCTTGTATTATATTGTATTTTTATTATTGTATGTATCGATTTCTCAGAAACGGAATAGTTTTAACCGATCAAGATAGTTTAAATCTATAATAAATATTAGGTACGTGAGTGCGAATTTTGTATGTTTGTGTACGTGCAGGGTTAAGTACTCTTCCAATTTGTGCGTGTAAATTGCAGGGCAGACGACGGACTTTAGTTTGCGGCACACAAAATGTCTGTGGGAAAACAAAGGGTTGTGCCACAGATTACTAAATAGTTACTACGTTGTGCGCCGGACTTTATGCGCGTCGTGTGCCTTACTGCTTAAAATTGTATAGGTTCTATTTTCACCATAGATTTAGAATTTTCTACTACCGTAGATTTTCACAGACTCAAAAGTTCGGCGCGGTGCGGTCTGTCGTCTGTGCTGCACCTTAGGGTGATAAGGCTAATCTTGGGCCATCATCTTCTTGTCAATTCAAAAAAAACCTAAAGGGTATAAAATAAAATAAAATAATTAGATTTATATTCTGATAATATCCTATACTTATCTTTTGAATACTTACCTAGTAAAGAGACATTACACACGCGCATAGACAGGTATGTGTACCTATGTGTATGTATCACCCACACCTGTCTTCCAGAAGGGTAGTTAGAAATTATTATTTTCAATCATTTTTAACATTAGGTACTTAGGCGTGCATTAGACCACGAAATTACTTTTATGATGACATAGTAGAGTGACAAAGGTAGTGAACACAAAGTCTAGAAGGGTTTGATAAACATAAAAACACGTTAATTACTTTTTCATACCTGCAGGGCTATTTTAAAACGTCGGAATCGATATCGGAAACGGATTAAAATTTCCGAAAACATTTCGATGAATCGAATTGATATTTCGGTAAAGAAACATCAAAAATATTCGAATTTGGAAATTAAAAAAGCAATTGCGCAATATCGCCTCGGTAGTTTTTGAATCCGTTTCCGATATCGAATCCGAGCGTTTTAAAATAGCCCTGCTGATCTGAATTCTCTCCCTGAAATGTTTTTTATGTTTTTTTGTTTTTGTTGACTAAATAACATTTTCTATAGGTTGTTATTTTAAAAAGTGCGCGCCCCGCCTCGCTTCGCGTCAACTCGGTGTGTGCTGGCTGACCCTAAGGGTACAACCTAAGGGTACAACATGGGTACAGGGACTTTTTGGCGGGAACTTGCAGAGTGACGTTGCTTTTTCATTTTTATTTTCATAAATTCGTGTATTTTGAGTTTTACTGCATATTGCAATGGTGGTATTTTATCCAATAAAGATCAATCCATGTGCACAGTGAAGTGAAATGAAATGAATTATGTGTATCGTGTCTTTTCAAGTTGTCTCAAGAAATCCGTGTAAAGTTTTGGTACAATTTACCACCATTGTACTAAAACATGACGGTGACTGACTGAGGACTATGTGAAAGTGATTTATTGTGACTAAAATGGCAAAATACACAAGCCATGTGACGCCAAAACTAAAAAAAAACATGGGTACAACCATAGGTAAAAATATTAATAAGAGTTGTACGTAGTATTTATATACTCTGAGATAAGAGTGAACACAGATATCACAGATTTTTTTATAAAGTTGATCTATTTTTTATAATGTTGTTGTATCTGTGTACCTAACAGAAACTAAGTAAATAACATACTAAATGTACCTAATATTTGATAAATTTCGATTGCAATTACCTACCATAGGAGCCCCTTTCAATTCAACTAAATCGTATTACCAAGTTAGCTTCAGAGTTGGGAATATTGTTAATACGCGTTCAAGCATCGCGCGTCAATTTGAAACTTTGAAATTGACATCTATTGAATAAATAGACAAGTAGGTCGTAAGTGGAGGATGTGCTTTCCTTTCAGAATCAATAACTAGTGAGGATTCAGTTTTAAGAAGATACCAGGGCCGCAGGGGGTCTTCGAGAAGGGTGTGGAAGGTTTTTGGTATTTCCCCTGGTGTTGCAAGCGCTATACAAATATTATAAATGCGAAAGTTTGTTTGTTACGCCTTCACGCCTCAACTACTCAACGGATTCTATGTTGGTCCCATAGTAAAAGTTGTTCAGCATGACTAACCCAACATAGGTTTCGAAATCTCCACCCACCCAGTATAATAAATAAAACGTAATTCGTAAGTCTTGTAGACTGTACTATTCATACACGCATGCGTTAAATCTGCTAATGCGATCACACATTTCGTTTGCTTTGTTATCTCTATGGGGCTTTCCACAGTTTTCATGTTACAAAATAAACAAAAGATATTTAGTTACGTTTTTATTTTAATTAAATAGATTATTGTTAATACATCATCAAGGCATCAACGGCCGAAGAGAAATTAAAAGCTATCTTTGTAACTGAATCTAGCGCGTCTTTCAATGTGAACTGCTAGCATTTCTATGAGGAAACTAAGATAAAATAAATCTGTGACCATCACAACATACAAATATCATTGTTATTTTCACAACAATGCTCCATTATGTTTCAAAGATATTCATATAACATTGGAAAGTAGATAGAATAATAATCTTATTATGACAACAATAGGCACTGGCAGACAATAAAAGCATAATTTCTTTTCACGTGGAAAGCACGTACATAATACTAGTTATATGTAAACAATAGCGGTTGTTGTCATTAAAATTTTATTTTATTTAGTATTGATCATAGTTACCGTAATACACTAATGCATACATAATTATGTACTAGTTTAAAAGTAAATTTGGATTTTATGCAATAATCGCCACTTTAATACCGTTATGAGTGTAACAAAGTATGCTAGAAAGGCGCAGATTCCTACAGTTTTGTGAACACTGAAAATCCAGACTAGCGTTGTTCCTTAGAACTTTCTGCATCAGTTATATGATTATTGCATAATAGACTTTATAAGTAAGTAAATTAGCAAGGGCGACGGTCCGGGCCGCGGCGACGGGGTGCCGCCTTCAGAATGTTGTCGACGCGGAGAATCATCTCTGCAGCTTCTGACGCGGACAGTAGCACTTGACGCTTCACTACGTACGACTCTGTTATGCCTAAAGTTTTCATGTCACCAACACATCCATTTTGCATATCTGTTAATAACATAAGTTGTGGTTAAAATACGGACCTGACTTTACCTTTGACTGACGATTTAAAATACGGACCTGAGAGTGCGTCTAACGCAACTAACAGTCTCTCGTCCCTCTTCGACTACTGAGATTTATTTTAGTGGCCAACAGAAAAACGGTACACTATTAGTGGCACCAAGGACCATCTGCGGTAAGTCATGCTGCAAACGCATACATTCTGTAATATTTTTTTACTCGTATGCGAGTAGCACGTGATTTTTCATATACATTCCCAAATCATTTATCAGATTTACAGGGTCATTGGCAAAACACTAACAACCTTGCAGGACTGCATTACTCACATCATAAACAACAAGTATCTACATATATGTAATGAATCACTAATGAATGAGCCATATACTATCCACGCTTGTAACATTTATAATAAGTTTTTGTTAAAAATTAATTTTTTAATACAAGCTTTTTTTGGTGACTGTACTTTTTGTTGTACTTGCATTGCCTTCCAATATATAATCCGACCACTGGAAGTGGATGAAATTCGACATGAAAGATTTGACCCGAACATACATACATGTCAAGTTAATAATAAAAAAGTTCTTTGTTAAAAATGTCATTTTTAATACAAGTTTATTTTCGAGTGACTGTACTGTTTGTTGACTGTACTTGCGACAAAGTACTCATCAAGACGAATCAAACGAGCCCAAACTCGATGGGGTTATGTGGTTTTATTACGGAGTTCCTATGGCCACCTTCCAGCTCCAACATCAGCCCCACGTCATCATAATATTGCATTGTCACGCGATTTGCATATTCTTGCAAAATTTCAGCTCAATCGGAAATCGGAAAGTGGGTCAAATTTAACATGCAAAATTCCATTACAGACAACGGGACAGGTGAAACTAAATAAAAGCTTGTAAAAAGCTTGAATAGGTCGGTTGCAGCACCAATTAGTCCATTATAATCACGTGTAGTGTAATGTCTCACCGAGTCCCATAGTTTTGTGTCCCTGCGCATGGTGCGCCCTGAGCCTCGCGATGAGGTCCGCGCTGTCGTAGCCGGCGTTGTCGGCCACGGCGGAGGGCAGGCGGCGCAGCGCGATCGCGAACGCCTCCGCGGCCGCCGCCTCCTTGCCCGCCGTGCGCGCCGCCGCTACCGACACCGCGTCCGCCATCAGCATCTCACTCGCACCTATATACACCATATCATTTAAAAAAAAAGCAATTTTAAAAAAAATTATCGACCTCCAAATACACTAAAAAGAATGAAATAACTCTGATACGAGCTACGGGTGTGGTGTCAAAGGAAAAACTTCTCAAAATCTTGATCAAATTCTAATGCATTTAAGAAAAATTAAAAATGACGAAATAAAAAAGTATTTATATACAGGGTGTTGTTTTGGTCGGCGACAAGCGACCCAGGAGCGGTAGTACAAAATATACATTCCCCAAAAATGGACTTAATTCCATTAAATACTGTAAATATGATGAGAAATACCTTATTCAATTTGAATTTTTTTTTTTTTTTTTTTTTATACCACTAAGGTGGCAAAACTAAAGCGTACGGCCCGCCTGATGGTAAGCAGTTACCGTAAAAAATAAAATTACCGCAAAGTATGGTTAATAGGCACGTGCACAGACTAGAGCTAGGCACAAGCCGCCATCGCCCCACCCCTTTACTCCCTCGTACGCCCGTTGAGTATTATGTCTACACTTTAGCTTATTAAATGATTTTCAAAATTTTAATTTTTATTATTAAAAAAAAATAAAGTATTTTTTTTATATTTTTTTTAGCACCAGTATCATTTGTATTATCGATCCTGAGTTGCTCGTCGCTGACCAAAACAACGACCTGTATAATATTTTCAATGGTATACGTCGTGCTCTTTCGCTGACTTCAAATCAGTGTCGGATTAGAATTATTTCATACTTTTTAGTGTATTCTGAAGTCATTTTTTTTTTCTAAATAACTTTTTATTTCGTAATTTTTCTTAAAGACCAGCAGGCACTAGATTTAACCACGGTTTTGAGTTGTGTATCTTTTGACTCCACACCCGTAGCTCGTATCAGTAAGCCAGGCCATCACACTTATTTGTCCATATCTTGAAAACTACTGAATAATTTTTAGTTTTTCTTAAATGCACTAGAATTTGACCAAGGTTTTGAGATGTTTTTCCTTTGACACCACACCCGTACCTCGTATCAATAAGCCAGGTCGTCACACATATTTGTCCATATCTTGAAAACTACTAAACCGATTTTGATGAAACTTGCACTGTTCCCTAAGTATATGTAAAATAATAAAAAAAGAATGGTTACAATCCGATTAATATCTTTGGATATATGCGTGGACAAACATACATACATACACCTTTGAAATTTTGTATATTTGTTTGGAAGACCTAGTAGATCATCATATGTGAATATATTGCAGTTCCAATAATATTACATACATATTACAATTGATAATCTCCTCTTTTTTGAAGTCGATTAATAACAAGATTATGACTATGTTCTTGAGATAAAGCCATTTCCTTTCTTGAAAATGGCCTTAAAACACTAACATTGGTGCCCTTACATATTTACTTTTATTGTATTTAAAAAATCCCTTTCAAATATTAGCTGTCCCCCGCGGTTTCACCTGCGTTCCCGGGATAAAAAGTGCTATCTGCATGCCAAATTTCTGGATGATCCGTTGAGTAGTTAAGAAATGAAGGCATAACAAACAAACAAACTCACTTTCGACCAATGACGAAAATCTTTCAAAACTCGATGTTATTATTAGGATGTAATAAGTAAAAATAATGAGATATTCGGATAAACGGAAGGACAGATGGAAATAGAATTGCAACAATAAACAAGTAGAAAAAGTTCCCTTCAAAAATAAAGATAAAAAGGTGTTTCATAGTATGTCTGGTCTGGTGGTTGGTATAGTATCCTAATCCTAACTAATATTATAAATGCAAAAGTAACTCTGTCTGTCTGTCTGTTACGCTTTCCCGCTTAAACCGCTGAACCGATCGCGATGAAATTTGGCATGGATATAGCCTATGGTATGGAGAAGGACATAGGCTACTTTTTATCCCGGGAACGCGGGTGAAACCGCAGGGGACAGCTAGTATAGTATAAACTGACCTCCTCCAAAGATAACTTTGGGTTCTTTGACGGTGGCGGCGAGCACGCAGAGCGCGTCGTGCAGCGAGCGCTCGGCCTCGTCGATGACCTGCTGCGTGGCGCCGCGGATCACCACCGTGCACGCCGCGCCCAGCTCCACGCCCGAGAAACGGATCAGGCACTCGTCGCCGATCAGTACCTAACAAACAAACAAACAAACCATTACTGATCATATACATACACCACATTTTTCATTTTTCGAACCAAAAAGGTAAAAAGGAACCCTTATGGTGCCACTCCGTCCGTCTGTCACAGCGCTATATTTCAGCAACCACTGATGCTATTGATTAGAAGTTTGGAATAGTTATAAATATTGCTGGCCCACACATATTGCAAATGAAAAATTTCAAGAAATATTTTTATTATCTTTGCAAAAGGAGCCGGAATGGGGAACCGTAATTTCAAAGTATGGTTACAAGTTTAAGTGGGGTATCATATTAAAGATCTTTATTTGTATATTTCAAATCAGGTTTTTATTTATTTTTTATTTGCGCAGTTTTTGACTTATGATGAAAAATGTAAAGGATTTCAAGATTTTGACATATTTTACATAAATCGATTAGGGACTCATACGACCAAAAAATTACGAGAGTGTCTATATCCTAAAACGCAACATTACAGTTATTTGCAAAAAAGATTAGTTTTGACAACTTCAAAACCAACAATGAATAATTACTCATTAACCCCCTTACTCATAAAACGTTATTTAACTCATGATCCAATAAAACAAGGTCTGGCATTCCGGGAGAGACACTTTTTACGTCACTATCCAGTTGCCACTTTATTGTAACGAACCACTGAATTATGGAAATATTTTCAGTCACTATTTTGTCAAAAATATGTATAAAGCATTTTAACTGACATATCGTTTGTCTAATCAAACAAATAAATTAAGTTAAATGTGAGTGAGCATATTATTTTAAATTAAAACCTTATAGTTTTATTGTATTCCCACCGGAAATACTAGAGGTACAGGGAGCCATGATTACATGCGACTGGTAACACAAAAACGCGCCGTCTCATTGACATTTATTGCCATTTTGACGTGTATTGTTTGTTATCTTTGTCGAACATGCTAAATTGAGATTTTCGCTCTCGCTCAGTTTCAGTATACGGAGAGTTTCTCAAACTTTTAAGGACGTGTTTTGGACTTATAAAAAATCTTATTTGGTACGCAAGGCTGCAAAGTTGTTTTAAGTAATTATGGACTAAAAAACTAAAAATAAAATATTAAAATAGAATGTTAATTATATCAGATTTAGAAGTTCATATATAATGTCAATATAAATGTCAACTTTAATTGTGAAATTGAAATGTTATCCTTTGATTATCATTGATTATTATTATCTCTATATCTTAAGTGCTGTAGTGTTTTTATCGGTATCACTGCACTGGCAGTCTGGCACTGATTCGACTTCATTGCACTGATCACTAACACTTTTCCCGCAGCAAGTCTCCACGTTGGCGGTAGCGGCTGTTGTCAGATCCCACGAGATTGTGGGAGTCCGGTTGAGATTTTCGCGTGCACCAGATTGCAAGAATCAATTGATAATATTAAATGGATTATTATTATTATTTTATTTATTGGATAATAGATAGCAGAAAACAATAAAATTCATAAATATCAAATAGACAATATGAAGGAAGGAGGTCATCTTCAATACCCACCCTATCTCGACCTGGGATGAAGTCCCAAAGCACTTCTCAAGATCAGGCGATCCTTCACAACTACCTTCGTAAACAAGTCCGCATATTATTCAGAACTTGAAATACACATTTATATTAAGTCTTCCATCGCAAAACAGAATCTAATAAACTTATAACTCGTATCAATGAGTTTAGTTTTTTAGTGGAACTGCGGATTCTTAATTAACTTCATCGTAGGCTGATTATCAATATACAGAGTCGGGCAAATGTCCTTTCCATTGCAGTAATTTCAGTAAGCACTCTATAGCTTTTATATATCTGATGAGCCTTTTAACCATGTGCCAATGTATTTCTCTTGGGTTTTCCACATATTGTGATCATTTATTCACAGTAAAGGCAATATTAGGGCGACTTACGATTGATAAATAAATTAAATTACCAATTGCTTCTCGATAAGTAATTTTTTCACAAGTGTCCGACGATGACATTCTTATTTTCTTTTTCTATAACGGCCAACATATTTTTTTCTATCGGGTTTAGAACATAATTCGCATCACTAATTTTGAACTTTTTCTAAATTTTCTTAATGCATTCAGCATAATTTTCTTCTTGACGCATGAAAATTGCATCTTTTTCTTTATGAATTTGCGCACCAAGATAGCATTCAACTTCAGTAATATTTTACTTGAAAGTCTTTCTCTAGTGACCTTAGAAATTGCTCAATTTTATTCTGATCTCCAATAACTAGACCGTCATCAACGTTAATTGTAACATTCAGACGTCGATTATCTCTGACAAACAAGCATGGATCAGAACCGCTTTACGGTAAGTCATATTTCCCATTGGGTAAATCCACATGGACCCATGTATCATTTTCATAAATTGATTCCATCTCCATAGCCAGTTTCAATATAAACTAGATTGACTTTCCCCAAACTTAAAAGTTTGAGAACCGTCGACGGCGGAAATGACGTACATCGTGTCTCCCCGTGTCTCGGAATGCCATACCTGATATAATTATACCATGATTTAACTAATAAGCTGATTAAGTGGTCACCTAAATAACGTCAAATTGTTTGACAGTGACAGCAAGGTGTCGTTATTTATTTGACCATTTATTCAGTAGATTTAGTTAAATAGCGTTTATGAGTAAGGCCGTAAATGTTTGTCGCATTCTATGGTGCTAAAATAGCTGGATTGATTTATGAACCTTACTCATAAAACGTTATAATAACTAATAAATTGATTAAGTAATCACTTAAATTATATTATTTGAAAATTTAATCAGTAGGATTAGTTATAAAGATGAAGATTTTTAAAGATATTAAATTACTGGATTATTATGGAGAGGAAATCAAAATTACGCCTGATGAGTATGCCAGGCTCTGAACAATAAAAGACTTGTCTAGACTGGCCAACTGATTTATCAAAGCACATCCTAGATTGCTAGCTGAAACATTACATGTTGCCCACAAGTTCCAAAAAACATAAGCATTCACTAAGGAATGGTTTTACACAATTCAACCCCTAAAAGGGTAAATTATAAGTGCATGTTTCCCTTAATTACGTCACTGATCCCATGACCCAGAATAACACATATCTTCCAAATATCTATTGCATCATCAATATCTCAATAAGATTGCCCTCATACAAGATAGATTGTTTCTTATCTTAGATATTATTATACCATAAGTACACATTATTTTGTGCTGTGAAAATAAATTATTTTTCAACACACTCGCTCGTAAAGTGATATTTATTTCAAAATACAAGTCCTCACACGTGTGTTGAAAAACGTCGTAAGACACGCGTGTGCATTGATTATTACACTCTCGGCTCCATTATCGCTGAATACCGCGTCGCGTGTAATTACCAACTTTGCACACATGTATCATAATGTACTATTACTTATTGGTAATTTGTTACCTGCTCAATAAGTTTGCAGTGTCCAATTTTAACTTTGTCGGGGGAATCAAAAGTGGAGGCGATTTCACCACCAGTGACAAGCGCCAAACGCTCAATGCCGTCGAAGTCCGCATGTTCAATCGCCATTACACCAGCGTCAGCAAACAGTTGCTCCGGGTAGTTGTAAATAAGTTGCCTGGAAATATTTATCAAGTGATATCATCATCAGCCCATAATGTACCACTGCTTAGCACAGGCCTCCTTCACCAATGAGGGTGTAAGGGAATGGGCAGATAATCCACCATGCATGCCCACCGCAGTTTGGTGGAGGTAAGCTAGTGGTCAACCTACTTCCGATCAATTAAAATGCCAAATCAAGCTACAGCACAAGTGCTTCTAATTAATTTTAGTGATCAGTAAGAACATTATTTTATCATATATTTTTTTTTTTTTTTTACTTTTTATAGGCCTTGTGTTTGACCGCAATCTCACCATGGTAAGTGATGATGCGGCCAAAGGTGGTAAGCACACAAAGCCTAGAAGGAACTGGCTCTCAAGTGCAGCTGTCAGAACACACCGATAGGTGCTTGGCGACAGATTTTCAACTTGAGGGTGGTAGCCAGCCAGGCAGGTACTACAAAGTATCCTACCACCGTGCTATGGTTTCCTCACGATGTTGTCCTTCACCGAAAGCTCAATTGTAGGAATTGTAAATAATTTTATAACAAATATTTTATTAATAATAAATTGACATATGTCTAAAGAGATGAAAGTTTAACCCACCTGTTGATAAACACATTGCACTTATGACTCAAAATTTTGTTAACTTTCTCTTTCATTTTTTCCTTTTCAGCAACCTCTAGTTCAGCAATCTTGGCCATTGAATCAACCTTGATTGTGGAGCCAAATACTTTGATTTTATCTGTGTCCATTGGTGTGTTGGCAATAAGAATATTTGCATTTTCCAGTCTTTTCGGTTGATGTACACCCACCTTAAGAAAGAATAGTTAGATACAATATTTCACTTTATTACTACAGATTATTGCACTTATATCACTTATTTTTATCTAAAAAAGTTAATACAAAAAATGTTCTAATTTCAAACTATAAGCCAGATACCATTTAATTGATCATTGAAAAATCAGTCCTTAGTGCAAATGTGAGGGAATAAAATATACACCTTTTTATTTAAGAGAAAACCTTCATCAAGGAAAGATTCTTCCAGTAAACCACCAGAGATCTTGATGATCTGAATAGCCTTCAAGTTACCAGAGCCTTTGAGGCGGAGCACTGCATCCACAGCTAACTTTGTGAAATGTCTGTAAAGCAATATGTTGTTGGTTATTATAATTATCAATAATTATAAATGAGTTGTAGTTTGAGTATTAGAATTGTCTAATTTTTCACAATATATTTGACATGAATATCTAGTCATAGAATAATCCAACTGTTAAAAACATGGATATACATAAGAAAACTTTATTATTCCTTTTTTTAATAACTGAGCTGTACTATACTCTGCTCTATACTTTATCTCTATTAGAAACTAACATAATGTTATTAGTAGCAGTAAAATAGCTTCTACTCACTCTTTATGGTTAGATAGAATCTTTGAGCTCAATGTGGTACGAGCAATGTTCTCAAGGTCAGCACGAAGAGCGGCTTCATTGAAGTTCTTCTGATGATCAAAGCTTGCATCAGATAGTGCCTGTTTAGCAGCATCCACTGCAATACGCCAACCAGCAATGATTGTCTGGGGGTGCAATTTCTGTTCTACCAATTTCTCTGCCTCACGGAGTAATTCAGCAGCTAAAAGAAAATAAAGCGAAAATAGTATTAATATGTAGAGTGTCACTCAGTAGTTTATCTACCTATGATGATGTTCAAAATGTTTTTTTTTTTTTTTTTTTTTTTTTTACTGTTTATTGGCCTGTGTTTGACCGTAATCTCACCATGGTAAGTGATGATGCGGCCGAAGGTGGTAAGCACACAAAGCCTAGAAGGAACTGGCTCTCAAGTGCAGCTATCGGAACACACCGAAAGGTGCTTGGCGACAGATTTTCATCTTGAGGGTGGTAGCCAGCCAGGCGGGTACTACAAAGTACCCTACCACCGTGCTATGGTTTCCTCACGATGTTTTCCTTCACCGAAAGCTCAAGCTCATTGTAGGATTCGAACCCGGGACCTTTATTGTTTATTATTCTATAATGATATTATATGGACACAACACAAACCTAGAACAGTGACAGATGTAGTTCCATCACCAACCTCATCATCCTGAACTTTAGCCATGTCAACCAGGATTTTGGCAGCTGGATTATCAATACCAATAGACTTCAAAATGGTGGCACCATCATTTGTCACTTCCACCTGCAAATTAACCAGACAAATCAAAGAGTTTTATAGGTTAGGTACTTAAAAATAGTTAAAACAGAAGGTAGCTGATGAGGAACATATAATGAAGAATTGATATAGCTAAATAATAAAATACTATCATACCTGTCCGGCATTCCTACCACTGGAGACTAAGATTTTGTCCATCCCTTTAGGGCCCAAAGTACTTTTTACTAAATCTCCTATAGCGATGGCTCCAATAAAACTAGACATCCGTGCCACCTCGGCTTTTTCTTCTTCGGCCTCATTTTTCAGTATTCTGATCGGATTTAACGAAACCTGAACAAATAATTTGTCACGATTAGTAACACACGTGCAACAAGAGAGACATGACAACGGTTTCCATTTATTGATAATATTGCAAAAGATCTTCAGATTTACAACAAATAAACTATTATAAAACACAGATTAAAGAGTAAATTTCACAGAAATCCTTACCATATTGATTTTTTATAGATCGTTTATAGAAGAAACTAATAAATTGGAGCTAGCCGGCACTGAATCGAATAAAATTTATATTTTATTTCCTTCAATCCAATGTTGCCACCCAGAGACAGTGTGACCACAACCACAGACTACTCAAGTACTCACTCACATAATATTTGAGTAGATAATATTTACTAAAAGCCAAGGATTTTTTATACTACATAACGTATATTTATTGAGCAGAAAGAACTTTCTGTCGGTTGTTAGTCGCATACACGGGTAGCATAGATGGAGAATTATAGGTAGATATAGGCCACTAATATAAGGCCCTAATATATCCCTCAAGATGAAGTTCACTAATTTATTAGGACCTTATATAATAATAATTACGAAAACGAGATACGTATATGTGTACTAAAACGTGTATGTGTGAGGTGTGACCAGGACTAAGCGTATTTTTTATTGTTTGACTTCAGTGTCGTTGAGGCCAAACAAGTTTGTGTAAGCAAAATATATTTGTTGATGAGAGCTGTAAAACCCTAATTGTATGTTATTTGTGACTTTGAATATATTCTCAAAGATATTGTTTAGTGTGTAGTGATGATGAATTGTTGTGCTTTAATCTACGCCCTTACGCGGAAAAATCAGCGAGCAAGTTCTCAACAGGGATTTTTTTTGCCATGCTACTTATCTACTCTACTACTGACTTTTTTTTGTTATAGCAATCCTGTACCTGTTTGTCATTCGTTGAGTCATTCATTGTCGTTTTTGTACCTACATTATAGAAAATTCTTCGCCATATTTTGTACGTAAACGTAGTCGTAGAATTGTAAATCACTATCTTTGAAATAACGTAGCTGTTTCTGCTTGCTGTGTCAATCTTTGTAATCTATTATCCTAACTGAACAAAAATGGAAGACCAAGGCAGTTCTGCACCCAGAGTAAGCGACAAGCGATTACAACAAACCCAGGCTAAAGTCGATGAAGTTGTTGGCATTATGCGTGTCAATGTCGAGAAAGTTTTGGAGAGAGACCAAAAGCTTTCGGAGCTGGACAATCGCGCCGATGCCTTGCAACATGGGGCAGCGCAGTTTGAGCAGCAGGCTGGTAAACTTAAGCGGAAATACTGGTGGCAAAATTTGAAGATGATGTTGATTATTGGTGCTATTGGAGCTGTCTTGCTTATCATTATTATTGTGTGGGCTACGTCAGGATCAGGTTCGACACCCGCAGTGACTGAAGCTCCTCCTCCTTCGAACGGCCGATAGGGGACAGGTAATGTACATTGTAAAAAGAAATATATTTACTATACACAAAACGTTATTCTACATATTAAATGCAAGTTTACACACCGAAATGTGACTGAACACTTAAATCCATATTTTTGACCTAGAACTATACAAAATACGCACACAATATTTATCTTTGTGATACTTACATACCTAAACTAAGTACATTTTGATAATTATATTCTTACAAACTATTTTATAAAAGAGGTAAATTATACCAGTGGAGTTTCACTATAAAAGATAAAGGAACTGTTATGAATATTATAGTTATTTTTGGAAATATGGTATTATTGTGAATATTTACAGTTAAGATGCATAGCATTAAAAAAAGATTTTATAAATTTGTAACTGTTTGCACTGTGGAAAAGTGGTCAATGTAATTATTGTAAAGAAACACTTTTTGATAGGTGTAGGATCAATTAAGTAAATAAAATGTCACTATTAAATTGGCCCTAAGGAACTGAAATTTAATCAATTCAGATGTTATAGTTGGTACTTTACTAATAGCTATGTTGATGTTAAAAATATTAACCAATGTTATTGATGTTCGGAAATATAAACATATATTTGACAATAGAGTTATCAAATCTTGTGTAGACTTATAATTTTATTAATTATTTATTAGACAGCACAATACATTAACACTGTATTTAAAGCCTAGGTGTTTCTATGTAAATTATCCATTTAAAAATTACTTTAATTTTTTTAAATATATGTATGAATGAAGTCCAGGAGAGTGATTATGTAACTTCATTACAATAAGTTTCAATCATTTTCAATCTGAATAATCTGAGGTTGTCAATCTGAATATTATTGCAACAAAGCTACATAATCCACATACAGATCATATATCTAGATGGAGGAATCTAATGTATTGTAATCAAGAGTTAATGAAAGGAAATGAATAAGGTAGGTATTCATTTAAAAGTGATGTTCTTTTTCAAAGTAAGTTTTTAGTTATTATTTTAAGGTAAGGTCAATTTGGCAAAGACGTCTGTTGGATAAGACCATATAGTAAGAAATAAAATGAATTCTGATTAGTGCAATAGAATTAGATTCTCAATTTACATTATCATATTACACAAATAACAACATTATGGTAATCTTATTCTACAGCACTAATCAGAATTCATTTTATTTCTTACTACATGATCTTACCCGTCAGGTTGTTTTTGCTGAGTTGACCTTATTTCTTTTCCACCTTAGTGGATATATCTTTGCAACATTTTTAATTAGCTTTAGTAATTGTGGCACAAAATATTATTTATCCAAAACCTTAATATGACTATGTTTGTAGAATGGGTTTTTCTGTAGTTTTGCCTGAAGCTGTCCTTATTTATGTTATTTTATTTTTGATGTGTAAAATCCTAGTAGGTATAACTGTCACAATGCCAGTTTAGCTTTATGAAGTAAGGCTACTAATTATGAAAATATCATTGCATTTGCAGCCTTTAACTTCAGAGTGTGAACCTGATTTTTGTGTTCAATTATTCAATCCAATTGATTGAAGGAAATTAAAGATATTTTTTCTCAATTATAATTAATTATTATTTTGACTCTTATTCATTGAATATCAAGGCAAGAAAATACTGTATTGAAGCTATGTCAAAACTGCAGAGTTAAATTCCTTTGCACATTAAACTTTTTTCATGGTGTCAAGTATAATTTAAGATGTATCCTGTTTTAATTTCTTTTGCATTTATATATATCATTTTTTTATAACATCAAGATGGGACCAACATTTGCACATTTACTATACAGCATCAAGGTCCATACAGTTTTCACTTTGATATTAACATAAACTAAATGTTGATGTTGTATACTAAACCTATGTATTTGTATATCTTAGTTTTATATTGTACAAGGAACAATAAATGTATGTATTCTACTAAATTGTATGATTGAAAAAATATGATAAGTTTGCAATTTGAGTCATGAAATTGAAAATCTACCTTATCAACAATCTTTCTAATCTTTATCAGCAAGCAATGTAGTCTCTGATAAGTGTAAGTGTTGTAGTTTAAGTAGGTACACATTTTGCAATGCCCAGTGTGAATATACAAATGAGCATACCCAGCTTTTAGCTATAAGGTGCAAAGCAAAAAAATGAAAATTTTAACCAGCTAAATGTATCGGAGGCAAGGTTTCAGGTCTATGGGGGGTCAGCCGTCCCGAGTATGTCCATGCAAATCTGAACCATGCTCACCCATTTAATTTTATTTCACACCAACGTCAACTACATTTCAAATGTCCCGGGAAAACTACTACTAGACCCATACATTGAATGGTCCTTCGAGCCGGATTAATTTATTTTGCATATTTTCATAGTTTAGTCTTCATATTTCGAGTCTGACTGGCAATTAGCCGGGTTTGATTGGATAGGTGTTTATATTAAAGCAATTAATTTCACTGAAATAGCCAACATGTTACAAGTATTTATGAATCAAACAAACAAAATGGCAATAATAATATCACATTTATACTTGAAATATACAAATCTCATCCTTCCATTCCTGTAATAAGGTCGAGTATGTTTGCACGTATACTAGTTAAGACTACCTCATAATTTTCCTTGTAAATTAATATTATAGGTAACTATGTTAGTGCAGTCAGTAGTAAAGTAAGCGTAGTTTAATATTTACTTTGTTATTTGTGGTACCTATGTAGATGCTACTATGTATATTTTTGAACTAACAAAACATTGCTAATTTAAAGTTTGATATTACGTAAACTAATATCCTGGGACATCTTCTCACACGGCTATATCATCCCAAACTAAGCAGAGCTTGTTCTATGGAAACTAAACAGCTGATATATGTTTTTATAAATGCCTAAGTAATATAGTTAGGTAATTTCCCCCAGAAACAGGACATCATACAGACATGTTCATACACACAAATACATGTCCTGGTGGGAATCGAACCCACGAATTGCAGGTAAGGGACCACGGCAACTGTTCTGCTGCCAATTGCATACATAGGTAGGTCCCTAGGTACTTAGTTAAGCGACTTAAACAAAATTAACTAAGCAAAAATTCAGCAGCTTGATATCACTACATCTCCGAGTAAGGTTCGTTTTAAAGAAACCTAAGTTTGACTACGGAATTCTAAAATACTAGATACACTGATAGAGTCGGATCTTAGGTAACGTAAAATGACTTCGACTGCCCTTTTTATTTCTTTTTATACGATAGAGTCTGTATACAAACATACGGCCCGCCTGATGATAAGCGGTTACCGTAGCCATATGGACGCTTGCAACACACAAGGCATCACTCACGCGGTACCGACCCTTCCCCCCTTCCCGATGAGCTCTGGCAAGCAACCTTACTCACGCGTAGGAACACAACTTTATAAATTATTATAAAATTATTTGGCTGCGGTATTCTGTAAGGTGGAGGTATTTCTCCAGTCTAGCTTCTCTTTGAGCACATTAACGCTATGCTCTACCTCTGACAAACTTCGACTTGGACATTGTTCGCACCTCATTTCACTGAATAGAGGAACTGTGCAACAGAATATGGCCCTTCTCCATATTGTAGTCGTGCGGACAGTGTACAGTCGGGGACATAAATATGTATACACTTTGTGAAATTCAAAAGCACTTTTCTCGCACTACACTCGGGATGTGTAAAGAATTAACGTTAATAAATGCATACTTTCATGTTTGTGTTATAAATTAGTACCATGAGTATTCCGCTAGAGGCGCTGTGCCATTTCCTATCGACTAATGTCGTTAACGTAAACGCGGTAGTAAGCGTTAGAACTTATAGATTCAAATGTTAAAATATTATATAAATCATAATAACTATGTACTACTATATAATATGTTAAAAGACTATGCCTGCATAATATCTAGTAATTTGAATCAATAGTTTTCAGTAAGTGTGCGTACCTATTTATTTCCTCGACTGTACCTAGATTTAGTTCTGCTGTCCCACGCGGTGACTGGGTACCGCATCTTCCCCTTTTTGTTTTAATATATCTTAAGAGACGGATAATATTATTGTTGGCAGACTGGTATTTATTTACCTTCTTAACACACAAACGACGTTGGCACCTACACCTTTATGTCGCTCTAAAGGTAGGTAGGTACCTACTGCCTCACTGTATGGATATTATTAAACAGGGAAGACGTTTTGAAATTGCAAAAATACATTTAGGTATAGTAGGTATTTATCTTAACTTCTGATTACTAGACTTCTGTGCCAAATTTAAATAAGGCAGCATTACTGCCTACCAAATTCTTAAGCTATTTGTCCTGCTGAGATTACCGTGGGAGTGAAAATAAATATTTGGTTAAGTAGGTATCATACCTAAGTCGCTACCTTCCTACTTCCTTGTTTTAAATCGTAGGTATTGAAAGTAGGCTATGCTACTTTTCTTGCCACACATGTGCTTGTAGTTAAGTATTTTTAACTTTAGCCCATGTTTGGCATGAGATGATCTCCGTGGTGTTGTGTTTCATGATCTGGCTTTCTACAGTTACTATAGTGATGTCAAATTCTAAAAATAATCATTGCAAAGGCAAATCCAAGTCGAATGAAAACGTGGTTGTTTATAAGACCAAAGTCAAACAGGCGTTTCATTTTATCGTCTTATTGTTGATCTTGCGTCACCAGATCTTAATATAAAGTGAAATATTTATCGTTTAACTTCCTATCAGACTGACTGTTTGTAACTAAATAAAATTTCTATTTACTTACAAACAGTATAGTACCTACGCCATCCCATTTTTTCGTAGGCCGTAGCTAAAGAAATGAAAGCAACAGATTTTAAAGTAATCTTTGTTAGGTACATACAAGGGTACATATCGATACCAACATGATAAGAATACCAACCTAACTAGTACCTAAGAGATTTCTGCAGGGTCGGCAACGCGCGAGTGATACTGGTGTTGCAAGTGTCCATAGGCTACGGTAACCGCTTACCATCAGGCGGGCCGTATGCTTGTTTGCCACCTTAGTGGTAGAAAAAAAACCTAGTAAAGTACTAAGTACGTACCTACTTAAGTAAGTGTAAGTGATATCTATAATCTTAGTGATCTAAGTATCATCCAAGCTAAACGTCGACTCTACATTTGTAGAGATTTCATCGTAGTATCTAGAGAGATACTAGATGAAATCACTTACCTACTTAGCCCTTAATTATTTTTTACTACACAGGTGAACCAAATTAGTTGTCTGTTCTTCGTAGCAGCTGTGCAGCTAAACTGGGACCTCAACCTTACAGAATAGGTACCACAGAATCCTAACTATTATAAATGCGAAAGTGAGTTTGTTTGTTTGTTGCGCCTTCACGCCTCAACTACTCAATGGATCATCATGAAATTTGGCATGCAGATAGCCTATATTATGGAGAAGGACATATGCTACTTTTTATCCCGGGAACGCGGGTTTAACCGTGAAAACAGCTAGTATTCAAATAATTTTGAAAAATCACCTGCCTTATCCGGTTAAAAAACTAAATAAATACCCACCTATGAAAAAAAATAACTGGTTTTACGAGGGGATGTATTTAAGAGGGTCAATCAGTTCTAAATAACTAGGTACCTATCCTATTAATATAACTTATAGGTTCCTGCGGACCTAATAAAATAATCCAAAGATACTTTACACGGTCGAATGGATTTGAATTATTCGTAAGTATTGGTTATCATCGCAGCACTAGAGGTTGTGTGTGAGGAAGAACGCGGATGGGGCCGGCGCGGTCCATCTAGCTAGCAGTTCCGCTTTCCGCTCTGCTTGCCATCTGGAAAGAGTGACAAACTAGCGACTATCATGCTCTACAGCCTTGATCTTTCATTATTTCGTCACACTTTGTTATCAAACCTTGACGTGATAGCCATATTTTGCGCCGGTAATCTAGCTAACCTGTTCAAATGAGGTAGGTATACCTCATATAATAATATCTGTACAAATTAGGGCCTTGTAGGGGGTAAATAAGTGGAGACCCTTTCCCTATCCTGTGGAACATAATTAGGCAGGTAAGTATGTGATAATAAAATAAGGAACAAAATGGAATAAAGGAAGGCGAACTGGCGTGGAGGTTAGATACCCTGAAGCCACAGGTCGCGGGATCGATTCCCGTGTAGGACAAAAAAATGTCCACGAACATGATTTTTGTTTTGACCCTGGAGCCTGGATGTAATTATCAATATTTAAGTACCTAGGTAGCTGTGCTAGGTAGGTATATATTTATCTGGCTACCAAATGCCTAAGCCCAGGTTAGGTTGGGATCAGATAGCCGCGTGTGAAGAATGTCCCAGGATGTTTATTCTAAAGGCGATAATATTATAGTTAAGTGGATTACAATAGAAGGACCCGAGGATATTGATCCATATTAACGAGTCTTACAACTACTCATCGTGGAATCTTGCATGTAAGATGATCATTTATATAGGTTAGGTAAGTAGGTACATTTATAAAGAAGCGGTAGGTCTCGTAGTATAAGTCAATCCTAATAAGGACTGTTTGTTGGTGCTGAGTATTGAATGAGACGTGGTTACGTCACGGCACGTTCTTGTTCTATTCGTAATTGGTAGTGGTCGTTCACCCGTCCTTATTTATATTTCATCGACGATCCGAAAATCGTATCATATTGAATTGTCAATGAGTTTTGTCAAGATGGGATAATTAACTACAAAAAAGCGATGTATTAGGTATCTCCGGTTCTTATCTGCTCAAAGGCGAGTTGTTCCCATCAAAGCGGGATGTGAATGACCCCGTAGTTTATCGCTTTCATCAACATTCCAGCCCGGACTATTACGTTCTGCAGAACTAGGTACTTGAATGGCAGTCGTTAGCACGTTGCCGCGTTGTTACGATTTACAAAGCAGGAACGCAGATAATTTTACATCTATTTACGTTACCGCTGCTGCAAACAATCTTGACTGTTGTGGTTATAACTGTGGCTAGGCACCACTGCACCAGGCACACCTGAATTGCACCTTAGCTTTAGTGCTAAGAAAACGAAAAGGTGATTCTAGGTAGGTAGGTACTTACCTACAAAAGTAATCTTTATATATAATAATAATATAACCTAGATACCGACTGCAGCGCTATCTGCCGGGCTGATTTGTGAATCTCTAAGCCATCCATCCAAACGCATACAAAAAAAAATTCAAAACGGTCCAGCCGTTTAGGAGGTGTCAGTGACATACACGTACAGCAGAATTAATTCCTTGGATGGTTTAGATAGGGAAGGGTAGGGTAGCACCATAGGCACAGATTAAAGTTGTAACCACAGGGTAGAGTAGCACCACGCGAACGAAGTTGCGCCGGGTATATAAAGTTAAACTTAAAAACCGAGAGAAAAGAAAATTAACTTAAACTACGTGACCTGCAAGAAATTGGGCATCATGAAGGTCTGGCAACATCGGTAAAAAATATCGGCCTGGAGTTAATGAATCAAACGAGCCATTCGACTTGTCTAGACTATGTTTTATTGATCTACTCACGATCTACTCTACTTAGCTAATATACTATCCCAATTTACTACACGTCATGGTACCACCAGGCACCATACTATTAAGTGAGTTACTTAATTACAGAGATCACTTTAAAGTTTTAATAACTTTTGATATTGGTTTTTCAATTTGCTCTGAAGTAGGAAGTAGTAGGAACCATTTACTTAGGGTTAGGAAAAGTTTTGTTAAGGAAAAGTCGACATTATAGTCCTACAAACTTATCTGACCCGGTGGTCAAAAGAGAAACTAACGACGCCATTTCGAAATGTCAATCGCCACTGGTCAAAGAGAATAATATAAACACTACGTTCATTGGTTGTTTGCTCCACCAGATGCGATAACAGCGACTCTTACCGGTCGGGCCAGATAAGCTTGTGGCACTATAATTATGCCTTGATTAGGACCTAGGCTATCTCTTAACTTCATAGAAAAACAATTCATATTTAGAACCTTTATGCCTATAGTTAGTTAAGTATAACGATACTCTTACATAATATATCGCTGCTCGGGGCCAAGTGCGAGTTTGAATCCGAATCGCTAACCGAGGGTTCCGCTTAGAATTTGTGAGTTCAGGTACAGAATAATAGATATCTATAGTACTTGGTTTAAGCCACAACTGCTGTAAATAAGACCGATTCGAATTCGAATCTGTACTACTCAGAAACATCGTTCTATTTTTCCTGTAATATTACATCATTGTTTACCCTTACCCACATACCACCTGTACCTAATTATTTCAGATTTTGCGCATTGAAATTTTTCATTATAAGTAAAAAAAAACTATGGAACATAAAAGAAAACTAGGTAAAACCTTTTTTTAAATACTACTAAGGTAGCAAACAAGCAAACGGCCGGGCCGATGGTAAGCGGTTCTCGTACCCTATGGATGCAACACCAGGGGTATCACACGCGTTGCCGATCCTGCAAAAATCTCTTCACACTTTTTTTGAAAAACCACATGCTGTATACTCGAAAACTGCTGCTGGAAAACCGCGGTGGGAGCTTATTCCACAGCCCGAGCGTCGGCGGTAGGAAGCTCCTTTAAAACAGCACAGTAAGAAACCATTTCGGTTCCAATGGACTTCCCATCGATGGCCAGAGTTGCGATGGTAGAAGGTAGCTGTGGACATTACGTCAAACGATTCTTTAGCACACTGTCCATTGTACAAGCGGTACGACACACATGGAGGCGAAGTCTCTAAGCAGTCTAAGGAGGGGTTTAATAGGCGTTACCGAACAGCATTATCAGCCGTCAGCATTACAAATGGTTCGTAAAATGAGGGGTAAAAAGAAAATTAGGGAAGGAAGTCTTTCGACGATTCATAGGGTGAACGTCGAGACCTACTTACCTATTTCGTTTTCTTTCTTCGAGTAGGTACCTACCTGTAGTACCTACCGGTACCTTCCTTCGAGTAGGTAACTGCAGTTTTACGCAATAACGTAAGTGAGCCAAGAATAGATTTCCTAAAATTCCACCCCTATTATAAGGGGGCAAAATAGAAGTATTCCCATTTGAGCACCGACGGTTTTGTAGCTTAGGCTTAGCAGCAACCTAGAGTATTGTGGTATTTTGCCATGTAGACCCGTACTATTACCACGCAAACATCAACTATTAATATCATCAGACAGACGGACGACTTGAGAATCTACACGTCCGATTATTATGATTATTTCACTGGTATTCAATATTGTCGAAAATTGTTAATAATTATGCATATCTTCGGTCAAAGATAAATCTTGAAAGGTATTAGGTAGGGTGGGACCACAGGTTGGGACCTCTCAAGTGCAGCTGGCAGAACACACTGGAGGTGTTTCAAAAGTAGGGATAAGGATTTTCTGGAAGTCGATCCTTATGGAGGTAAACTGAAACTGAAAGGTGAATCGCGGGATACTACGATATGCCTATTAGAGAGAAACACCTACCGGAAAGCTTGTAGACCTAAATTAATTAGTGGAATCAGGAAGATTAACCGTGGAATACTTATTCATTAGATTCAGCATAAAGAAATCCATACCATATAAGTACCTACCTACCAACGTACCAATGTCATTGCCACCTACACATAAATGGTACCTACCTGCCTAATTATTATGCAATAATAAAGAACATGAATAACACTTCCTATTTATATCGATCATCATATAACTCGATTACACACTAATGCAAATACAGCATGTAGGTATACGTACTTACTTAGTGGCGGTAGACATGGACATAATTGGATGTTTTGTCTTATCGATGTCAGAGTGATGAGTCATTTGGTTTCAAGGATTTTGGTCTCGTTACAGCTGCAATTGAGGTAGATAGGCCTAAGGAAATTTTATTAAACAGGAATCTAAAAAAAAAGAAAATGAATGACCACCATGAGGAAACCATAGCACCCTCAAGTAGAAAATCTGTAGACAAGCACCTACCGGTGTTCCGCGACCTGTACTTGAGATGGGTACAGCGGGGCTACCGCGTAAGTCAATAGTAATGAACTTCATTGAATTTATGTGCTTCCTTTTTCTACTATTCTATTATATTGATGAAACACATCGAGCGATAGCTCGATGGAGGAAAACGTGAATATCAGACAAGTCAAGAAAGCCATCCATTGACTCGTTCAGCAATAAATGGTAGAGAACTTCAGATAATGGGATTTCAATGATACCCTGTTTAATGAAGTTCTTTACCATTGACTTATGCGGTAGCCCCGCAGTTTCTTTCTAGGTTTTATATATTTACTTTTACATTTTACATTGTGGATTAATAGTAGATTACGGAACTTATTACATGAACCCAGGTTTAACGATAGTCCCGGTTCTTTTTGTTATGTGACGTTAGAAAGTGACGGATATATTTTTGCCAGACTTATGGGGCCGTAATGATCTCACGTAATAAGAGGACAAGTATTTACGTATAAAAATTGGAAACTCCAAATTTAGTTAATACCGTCAGATAGTAGTTAGGTAACTTCCATCCGCATTTTCTATCTATTAGATATAGTTAACGATGCGACGTAGCCAAATGGCGTCATAAGGCCAAGGTGACCAGCTAGTTTTGCTTTAGTCATTACCGTCATGGACATGTCTTCGCATTAAATTACATCCAGGGATTTTGTATGACACAATGAGTTGCCCAGTAAAAATATCACAATGAATAAGATTATTGTATTTAGGTATTGCGTTGATTGCCATAAAGAGAAGAGACGATTCCAGATGACATGATTCATCAATTTCATGATAAGTTCGTTCAGACACCTTGCTCGTTCACGGCGCCTTCCTTTGCCTATGAACCAACTATGAACTATGAGTATGAGGCATGAGGCATGAGGCATGGCAAATGGCATGGCGTTGGCAGACGTGGAATGAGCGAGAAACAAAGTGTGGGCCGCGGGCCGAATGACGCCGAGCAAGTCTGCGACGGCGTTCGAACATGAGGCTATTTAAAACTGTGCGCAGGCCCCCTGGCGCCGAGTCGACGACTAATGATCAGTCAGTGCTGCCTTGTCTGCCGTTGAGTGCGTAGCGACACTGTGACCCGTGTTTACACAAGAAAATTCAGTGTTTGTTTAGTTTCAACGTTTATAAATTATACACATTAAAATGGCCGACAGTGGTCTGAAGAGGAATATCCCGATTAAGCTTGGTGACTTTTCTGTCATTGACACCGAATTCTCAAGCATCAGGGAGAGGTTTGACGCCGAAATGCGAAAGATGGAAGAAGAAATGAGCAAATTCAGATCGGAACTAATGAATAGAGAAAGCAACAACTTTTTCAAGAGCACCACAAGGTATTTATTTTACTGTTAAAACTTTATTGTTGTAACATAATCTCATGCCAACTTTCTAATATCTTGACATAGGTTAACCACTTGACATTTTTAAGAACAAAACAATAAGATTAATTATTATTTTTATCATCTGGATTTTGGCGATTGGATGCATAGTTAAACTAGTAATCACATCATTATTCCGATCGCAACTGTTACGTAGGTAGTTGGCCCTGTTTTCCTTAAAGGGAATCTTGAATTAATGAGTTTGGGGGTTTCGTAAGAGTTGCCCACCTTGGGCGGTCTCGACGATGACTCCAAGAAAGTATATTCAAAAGGCATTATTCGGGTTCACTTGGCGGAACGGCATCAACTGCAGACATCTCAGTCGCGTCCATTTAAAGCGTGCAGCGATACGTAAGCCCGACGCGGGATGATGTCATAAATAGAAATAGCGCCGGCTGCGCTCACTTTAAACCAGAATTTGTTGCTAAAACACAGGAATGCATGAAATTGTAAACACTTTTTATTCATCAAACTAACGATGACGCAGGCACCGCACCGTTGTCAAATATCAAGACGATTGTAAATTAGTTTTACTTGTTATTGTTCCGAGTCCGCCTTAGGCAGCGATATGGACTTGTAATGAGGTTTTTTGGCATCAATTGTTTAGTTAGATTACGTAAGTAAGTATATACATAATACGTAGTAACGTAAATACCTATAGATAATGGGTTTAATAAATTTATTCAATAAACAGAATTCATAGGAAATTGCCCAATATTTTTAGTCCAAAGCCAAATAAGGATGAAATAGCAAGTAGAAGTAACAAGTAGGTAGACATTGTGTTTAATTCATCATACACATTTCCGTACATATCATGTTATGTTAATTAACCATCCGATAATCAGCATAGTCCGCATAGCATGAAGGCTTTAGTATTCTCCAGATTCTTTGGTCTTCAAAATAATGCTACAGGTTCTGGCAGTATTGGCAGTACATTAATTCACGTTATTATTTACCAGCTCTCCCCCTGTTCGTGGGATATTCTTAGTTTATCTTCATTAGTTCAAGCTATATCTCGGGCATTTTTCATGAAATTCGGTTCGGTTTAACCGTGATAACGTCACAAAACAGTCACTCATTTTTGCTCTAATATAAGGAAATTTTAACTTGGTTTAAGTATTCTCCGAACTTAAATGCGTGTGACATTGGCCCTGATTCTGTTGTTCACAACTAAACTAATTTTAATGTCACTATGTCTCTTTCTAACAAAGAACATAAGAAAAGGATGTAAGAAATTTAGTCCTGTCAAATTAGTCCAATGCTTGTTTTCAATGTAAATTTAGTCGCCATCTATCGCGGTTACGCCTAAATACACGCAAAATAAGACGGCAAAGATTAATTTGACAACTTAAAATATGTTCTATCCTTTTTCAATCATGGTCGTAAGAAAGAGATGAGATGTAACTAAAATTAGTTTAGTGCGATTTACAACAGAATCGGCACCAGTAACTCAGTAGTTAAATACAAGGACAATGCAATGCAATAACTTTATTAGTACCTACCCGGTTGAATTCGAAAGAAAACGTAAACCGGTTAACGATTGTTTTATCAACACGGTGGGTAGGTGATAATTGGTTATGTTGGCGCCGACCTACGAGCGCGCTGAAGTTATGTTTATGGCATGATACGTGACCCAGTTGGAGCGAGTTGGTGCCGTTTCAGCCGCAAATCTTGTGATGCAATACCAGCCTTCACTCAATACCTATAATACTTGTCTGCAGTTCATATAGCACCGTAGTATCCACTCAATGTTGAAACACAGTAGGTACAAGTTACAAAGCCAAAATCTCGGTGCGTTACGATATATTTTCAATAAATGTCGTCAAACATATTTCAAGTTTATTGCTCAATCTAAGTGTGGGCTTTGCGTTTTAACTGGTCCGCCCATACTGTTCTGTAGGAGTTGGTTAACAATCTCCTGCGTGGGTTGAACATTTTAGCAAGATCAGACATATATTTGGACAACCTTACTACCTACCTTGTTAGTAATAAAAGCAACGATAAGTACCTATGACTAGAACGATAATAGACTTTGTGACACCTTAAACACCGTTTTTTATAATGCTTGTTGACTGTGCCTTAACAGAACACTCGGTAACAACGCGGTGGTTCGTTAGGTACTTGTTACTGAAAAACATTGACGTCACGTTTTTATTTAGAGAGTCTACATCATCCGAATACACATACACACTTGAGTTGTAAAGTTTAACTAAGTATTATTATAAAGAATCTTTTATTAAAACAAGTACTTGGGTAGTCATTTATTTTATTATGAATGCTTGATACGGGTTGGGTTACCAGACCCAAAACTAAGATATCCTGACTAAATCCCTGATTACGATGCATTCCTGAGATTTACCGTAATAATAGGTACCTATTTTCCACGCGGATTCGTGTCGTGAATGTGATCGATGCGGTGACGAGTGAACAAGATTTTGGTGCAAGAGTGGTAAATAGTAATTAAATTCCTGATTAATTCCGATTTATCCTGTCAGAGGGCCTTAATTCATTCAACATTCATTTAAACATTTGTGTTGAACATGTCTGTTTGTTCTGAGTGAGTTTGTTGTGAGTATCGAGAACTAGGTAGGTATAGTGATTAATCAATCACACCTCTATTTAAAATAGGTATTTCCATAAGCCTGTAATCCTTACTGAAAAAAGAGCCATAAATGTAAGCTAATACTATTTACATTTTAATACACACTATTTGTCAAAAATAAACTCATCGGCGTAGAATTTGGTCCAAGCTTCACCCGCCGTGGTTTTCCCAATGGAGTACAGCATGGGGTTCTTCTAAAAGGGTGTGAAGAGATTTCTGCAGGGTCGGCAACGCGCTAGTGATACCCCTGGTGTTGCAAGCGTCCATAGGCTACGGTAACCGCTTAACATCAGGCGGGCCGTATGCTTGTTTGCCACTTAGTGGTATAAAAAAAAGCTCGAAATTTCATACCAAAGAGGGGTTTTCAGTCAGCTAGGATTTATTTGCTTTTTGCACTGCATTTGATATCGTTTCAAAGGTAAAAGAGCCAGTTTGCGCTGACGGTGTGACGTTGGTGTTAAAAAAAAAGGAATCGTTCATTGTTGCCATTTGGTGTTGACATTTTTTAATTTCTATCTTCATATAAAAATTAACAAATTTTCACCTACTTAACATTTTTGGCGTATACGAGAAATGCCACAGTTTTAATTGAAGTTTCCAAAAGCTGACTTTTCATCTTTTAAATGATGCTAATGCACTGTTATCATTTGATGTTTTCTCTTCTTATTAAAGAAGAGAAAACATCATTGCTGGAAACACCTATTGTGTATGAAATTTCGAGCTTGGACCATATTCTACGCCGATGAGTTTATATTCATCAAGAATGTATTGAGAATACTTACTTATTAATAAATAATAATACTCATCAGGCTCTTATATTAAAAAATCATGTTTAATTTAATAGCATGATGAATGAAGAGACAACTTTTAGGAAATTCATTATTTTTCTTTTTTTGATTTCAGGCCTATATTAGTGTTTGTATTTCATTGAGTTCTAGTAGGTGTATTCGCTCCCACGAACCCCATTGCATTTAATGTATCCCCATTAATACGCCCCCCCACGCAAAAACTACTGAACGGATTTGGATGAAATTTGGCACACAGATAGAATATGTTCTGGATTAACACATAGGATACTTTTTATCCCAGGAAAACACGATCCCTCGGGAATGCGGATGAAACCGCGCGGGACAGCTAGTAATTGTATATTTATGTTTGGAACAAGTTTGCGGTAATCTTCTCTAAAAAACTAAAGTAATAATACAATAAAGCTCAAGGGTTTGATTGCTTGTTTAAATGTGAAATCTCTGGAACTACCAGTCCGATTCGAAAAATTCTTTCACTAAACGGAAGTTTCATTAGGTATCCCTGAACTTTTTGTCTTGGGAACGCGGGTAAAACCGCTGGGCACAGCTAGTATAATAATAAATACGTTGTCCTTTTGTCCCATTTTGTTCTAAAATCATCACTCCAATCATATCTATTTACCCAACAAAGCTTAATTTGACGCTTATAAATAAAACTAACAACAAATATTGCTTTTTGCATGTCTTACAATTTCGAAACTGTTTCCTCTGGAGGAGTAACCAAGTCGTCAGAGAGGTAAAATCAACCAAATCGAAACCTATAATTGTCCTCATCTAGTATGTATGTATTGTGATATAAATTCTTATATTTATGCATGTATGTAAGTAATTTGTATGCATTCGATGTAGTTTATCATGCTTGCAACGTATTAGTTGGTTACTTAGATTAACATACATTCCTACATTTTATTTAAGTCTAACGGTAGTGCATAATTCATGTGTATTCAGTGCTGTAACCTTAAATTATAATGGTGAATGAACTAAGTAGATACTATCTGTAGTAAACAGGGCTTCGCTAGTGGAATTCCAAGGTGAACATGGTTAAAATTGCACCTTTACTAATTAACACTCCCTTAACCACAGACATGAGAATTAGGTAACTTTGTTACCATTTAAAAAAAATATATTTTAGTACCGTTGGATTCCAAAATTAAAATCTTTTCAACTAACTCAGTGCACTATAATATCTTGATGTATTATATCTTGTTATAGGTACTTTATTTATAATAAAAACTTAAGTTTGAATTTCGCAAGCATACGTCTGGATTCCACACGGGGATACTAATCAAAAAGTCATGTAACATTATACAAATATCGTTATTTGCGAAATCAGTTAAGTTCTAACGAAACCTTTGTATCTGCATTCTGCAGCATTTGATACTTATGGCCTTAGTGACAAATACTTGCGCAATTTGTGTTATGTAATTTAATCAAACTCAGTTATTGAACATAACTATTTAAGTATAGTTCTGTTAAATCATCGATAAATATTTAGAAGAGATTTTTCGGTCATTTATATTAATAGTTTTACGGTATTGGATGACAATGGAAGTACAGTACCCCGAGTGTGAAGAATCGACGTAAATAAACGCTTACTAATGCGTTTGCGTTAACTATTTTGTATGGGAGAAATTAGTAGGTACCAGGAGTATTCCGCTAGAGGCGCTGTCCCAATTACTATGGAGAAGTGTCGTAAACGCAAAGAAAGCGTTTACTAACGTCAATTCTTTACACTCGGGGTACTGACAACAAAAAGTACAGTCACCATAAAAAGCATGTATTAAAAATGATGAAGATCCCGACTACCGGAAAATTCAAAGGAAACGAAGTCTACACTTATGTACTGTTATTTGTTTCATACAAAGATCGATCGAGCTGTCCTTCGCAAGTTACTAGGCTACCATTCTTCAACACACAATATTATGAAATGAAAAGCGCCATAGGTCCCAACAGTAGGCTACTTAATCAAGTTTTATATTTGTCCCCATTGATCCGCCAATAAATTGATGAGATGAGTTAACTCACAATTGGTCACAAATTAAATTGATAATAATGTACCAACTCTAATATCGATGAGCTCATTTGTTGACAGTGACCTTGTATTTGTATCTGCATTGATGACATGAACATGACATCAGCTGTGTGATGATAATCAACTTAAAAAGCGGAAAAATTAGCTATGCAATGGCAAAAGTCAATAGTTTTAAGGACTTAATATGATAAATAAGCCAATTTTTGACCTATTAACTTTGTATCAGACAATGGTGCTGATTTTGTTGTTTACAACTAATCTAATTTAGTATCTAAGTATCTCTTTCTAACAAAGAAAACGTAGTCCTGTCAAATTTGTCCAATGCTAGTTTTCTATATTTTAGTCGCCATACGCCATACGTCTAAATACCCGCAAATGAAGACGGCAAGGACTATTTGATAAATGTTTCTATCCTTTTTCAGTAGGTAATGTTTGTAAGACAGAGATGTGATGTGTGTGACTAAAATTAGTTTACTACGATTTACAAGAGAATCGTCACCAATTTGTCGGATCAAAAATATGTAGGAATGGTTAACTTAAATTAATCTATTAGGTAGGTACCGAACGTATGTAGGAAAATAACTATAATTATCCATAGAAGTTTGTTCGAGCAATAGGTGGTAATAGTTTGAATATGCAAATTTTACCAGATGTATAGCGTGAGGATATTTCGCATGTCAGTAGGAATTCGTGTGGGATATTTCTGTGGTGGTTTTGCGACGAATATTTCGATGCTATCTTTAGTTAAACGCAAACATTGAAATGCAAATTCATTTGAAATGACTGTATGCATGCTATTGAATATAAGTTGATTAAGGTATTGTTATTTTGTAGTCGTATTGTAGTTGCTGTAATAAATAAAATGCTGAAAGGTACCTATCTACTTACTTAATGCTGTTATTCGCGCGAATGGTCAGGATTTACATGTGTACTCGGATAGGTATTGTGAGGGCAAATGCAAGGATTTCATGTAAAACTCTTTGTTGTAAATCTCAAATTATGCTGTCCTAACTGCACCCACCTTCATGTTACTCAAATGTCAGTTATTAATATCACGGCTACTAAGGTTATCATTAATTCAATGCAGTATAGGTACCTAGGTACAATCAGCAACACCTAACTTTATATTTTTATTCATTACTATAGGTACGGACTGGGTATTATTGATAGTCAGTAGTAGTTTATCGCATCACTATTAAACAGTATCATAGTACCTACATTTGTAGCATTTTGTTATTTTGGCACTCGAATTCTATTAATTTACGGAGATTAATTGGATGCTTATTTATTTGCTTCTTGTTTCCACAGCTCGACCACATCCTCACAACACAGCGACAGCAGACAATTGGCTGAACCCAGCCATTGGGACAGTCTAAACTCACCTTTGATCCAGGATGAGGGTGATGGCAAATCATTGAAGCTCCGTTTCGACGTCAGCCAGTACACACCTGAAGAAATCGTCGTCAAGACTGTAGACAACAAATTATTGGTTAGTATTAAAATCATCCTTGTTATTACAAACCGGAATTTACTTACTGTTGGCACTGTTAGTACCTAATATAAAAAATTATAATATAATATTAGATTGTTGGTATGCTAAAAATACCGTTATCGACAAACTTTTCGAGGGAAAACAATGGGAAAAACACATTATCGGCGGAATGGCTGAGCAAACCCAGACACGCGCATTCTTTGCTAATGTGTTAATGTAATTTTATACGAGGACTAATTTACTAAGTTTCAAATCACCAACCGCGCCCTCGTTCGCTGTTCATTGCGAAAAGTCGCTATGTAGGGAACTACCTACAGTTACCTATAGTACTATTTTATGTCAAAATCAAATCAAAATCAAAAAGTCATTTATTCAGTTTAGGCCTTAGTAAGGCACTTATGAACGTTATGTACATACAGTTGAATTTACCACCGGTTCGGAATACACTTAAACTGAGAAGACTCCGGCAAGAAACTCAGCAAGGTTTTTTTTTTGTGGAAGATCTTTTAATTTAATATTACAGCTTTTTTCCCAAATACTTATACAATATATTATACATTATTATTTTATGCTTATTCGTACAATTGTCACTTAGCCAGGGGGATGCAAGTGCAGAGAGAAGCTACTACAACCATATATTCTTGTCATCCACGTAATGAGCCACCTTATAGTAGGCTTTGTCAATTAACCTCTGCTTTATGAAATCTTTGAATTTATCATAAGACATTTTAGTTACTTCGAGTGGGATTTTGTTATAGAACCGAACGCAATTTCCGAGAAAAGACTTATTAGCTCTAGATAACCTGAATCTAGGTGTCACAATTTTATCTTTATTTCTTGTATTGAAGTTATGGCGGCTACTATTAATTTCAAATAAATTTAAGTTTTTACGGACAAACATAATATTTTCATAAATGTACTGTGACGGTAACGTTAAAATTTTAAATTCCTTGAATCGACTTCGTAGTGATTCGCGAGGACCCAAACAATAGATTGCGCGAATTGCACTTTTCTGCAGAATAAATATAGTTTCAAAGTCTGCAGCTGAGCCCCACAGCAGTAATGTATAAGCTCACAGAAAAAAAATATGAACAGTATAACGATCTCAACTTAGGTTTTCAAAAGATGCTCTTCACTCTGACTAAACTGTTTTCAGGATTAGAAGATATCGGTGACAGTTCACATTTTCCGGTTCACTCATACTACTTGCGAGTAACTAATATAATATTTTACAATAAAATATTTTAATTTCCATTTTATATCATTGCAAAAATACAATATATATCGCTATACATAACTAAGAAATAATTTCAGCAAATTAATATAGCTTGATAATTTTAAAAATTAAGAAATAGGATATCCTTAAAATACTTGCTGCATGAAACGGAACATTTACCTATAGTGATTGACAATGCTTGATCGACAGGGAAATTCAAAAAAGTATCGATATATGTTATATCGATTATTTTTGAGTAGGTTTATCAATATCGAAATATTTTTAATTACCAAATTTCGATATATCGGTTCGATATCAAAGAGAGAGAGAATATTCTTACATTACTAGGTAAATATCAATTAACAAACATAATTTCTCATAAATCCTGTAATAATTATCTGAAATTAAGAACAACGATAATAGTACAGTATGATACATGTGTGCAAAGTTGGTAATTACACACGAGGCGGTAGACAGTGATAAGGAAATATAATTTGGAAAATAAAAGCTTTAAAATGAAAATCGATTAGACTTTCTTTATTAACTTTCTCGATACAACAAAAAAATCGATTGGATATCGTACGTATCGCATGACTATAATTGTCAAAAGTGAACTGTCACCGATATCTTCTAATCCTGAAAACAGTTTAGGTGCCTATGTGGTATGGCATGTGATATAGTAGGTATACATGGCAAATGAAATAAATATCATCATCAGCCTATCCTAATGTCCCAGTGCAGAGCACAGGCCTCCTTTCACAAATCAGGGTTAAAGATCACTGGGTGAAAGGGAATGGGCAGGTAGAGGCACGATGCCTATATGAAAATCTTTGGGGCAGATACTCCACCACGCGTGCCCACTGCGGATCGGTAAATCCGCAATATTATGATAATCCAGTTCCCATAAGACAGTTAATAGGTAGGTACAAGTATTTAGGATTGGAAGACTAACGATTTCCATTCAAATATAGCTGAAATTTTAATATGATACAACACGCGATTGATTAGTATAATAGCAATAACACTGTAGGCATGTTTGTTCATGTATTTTTTACATACTTCTATTTTCATGTTAGTTGTTGGATGGAAGTGTTAGGTAGCGTAGATACCTATCTAGATCAATGACAGTGTAGTTTATAGATAAGTACTTGGCACTTTTTAGTTTTTACGTTACATTGTCACGGTCTAATGAAGATAAATTAATCTTGAAAAATGAAGTGTTTATTTCAGTGTATTTACGTTCAGGTACAAAGTAAAAAACTGGTTTTTGAGAACAGGCAATATGCCAAGCGAATACCTAAAAGCTATTGTGCACGTTGACATTTTCGTCGTGCTTACAAAAACATGTCTCGAGTCGAGATACAAATTCTTGCATTTTATCCGCGTGACATTATGAAGTTTTTAAAAATAAATATTGTTTCCAGGTCCACGCCAAACACGAGGAGAAATCGGACACAAAGTCTGTGTACAGAGAGTACAATAGGGAATTCCTGTTGCCCAAGGGCACGAACCCCGAGGCGATCAAGTCGTCGCTGTCGCGGGACGGCGTGCTCACCGTGGAGGCGCCGCTGCCGCAGCTCGCCATCACCGACAGGAACATCCCCATCCAGAAGCACTGAGCGCACAATCTCTCGCTAGCGGTCCGCTATGACAGCAGCTATTCCATACTACTGTTAATAATTTATTTTAATTTACGTTTTATAAATTACTGTAAGAGGAGCAATTGGCGATATTTATTTTAGAATCTTATAGAGAATCTCAAAATTAATTAACACTTGAATCATTGTAATCGGTCAATTAGTCTTCTCGAGAATTCCATCCTTCGTTGTGAGGCACGATGCATGTTTAAATGTTGCTTCCGTGACATTTGCTTTCACAGTGATTGTTAGGACTTCGTGCATTCATTCAATGCATTTTTTATTCGGTATATACTTATCAAGGTCATGACTTGGAGATACCTCAATTAAACGGTAACTTAGAAAAATGTTTTCACACATAATGGCCTACTTATGAAATGGAGCTTATGCGTGTACACTGAGAAAATAAACGTAATATAATTCTCACAAAAATACTTTAAAACACATTAGGTTATGATGACAACGACTATTAAAGAAGTGTCTTAATAATCATATGTATAAATGTCCATTTTTGCTTAACAATACCT
Source organism: Polyploca ridens (assembly GCA_951394255.1). NCBI lineage: Eukaryota > Metazoa > Arthropoda > Insecta > Lepidoptera > Drepanidae > Polyploca > Polyploca ridens. Next base: position 9,349,520 of record OX596249.1, read on the forward strand.
GCTAGTAGCAGCGATAACAAGCATGTTATATAAATACACTTTAACAGCTTTTAACTTGATACACATTTATATTTTAGTACAAACAGTTGTTACGAATGTTTTAGATGTCAATAAAATATGAAAATGCTATTGTTTTTATTATTTGGTTATAAGTGAATCTCTTTTGAAAATATCCTATAAAGACATTTAGTCACGAATATTTGTTATTCGTTGTCTGTCAGATTATGTATTAGCCACCTTGTTTGTTACCGATATCAAAATAGAATTGTATGATGAAGCTGTCTTACCTGTGTATTTAAACAACATGGTTACATAATAAACACTCACCTTGAAAGTACGATTGTTGAATCGGCCTTTGTGGATTTGAGGATTTTTAATAAATCTTTTTTAAATATAAAATAATTAATCGAAGTAAATAACAGGTACATTTTTAAAATAAACCTTATTACAATAACGAAATTGAATATTTGAATTAATTGGGAGGAAACTGAATGGAGGTGTTTGAGTGTAGGTAGGTACTGTGCGTTATTTCTGTATTACATGTTTTATAGAAATAAGGACAGCCTTCAAATATTAGTAGTTGTAGTACCTACAGTACCTACGCAGTAATTACACCATCGGCACACAATTGTAAAACCTGCTATAGTGCGTTGTTTCCACGTCGCGGCTCGCGATGTAGTATGAAACAAAGGAAACGGATGCAGACTTTATTGGAAACAATACGGTGTCAAGTTCAGAACAAACGTGCCATGTTTCAAAATCGGAACAGAAAAACTAACTTATACCAACATCCACCATAATTTTATAAAATGACCTATGACGTCATCATTAATAGGGCACTATTAGCTTTTTTACGCTCCCGAATACTAAAGGTGTGTCCAGTTTTCCCATAATAGGTAATATATACATTATCATCCATCAATTTATAAATTCCCTAACTTTTTTATAATTACTCAGGCATTTCTGATTGGATTGTCGGATTAACAAACTTTATTTATTGTGCCTAAAAAAGGAAATCACAATTCTAATTAGCAGATAATTAACATTCTTATGAGGCATTGTACATAAAAGGATAAGTATTTAATTAAGTATTCTGTTATAGATACAGGCTCATAACATGTTGTACATAGGTACGCAATAATATATGTATGACGAATAAGTACAGGCATACATTATTAATTTACTTATTACAAATTGATTTGAAATACCTACCGTGGGAATACCATAACAATTTACATTCAACAACAAACTACAACAATTATCTGGAAATTATACGCGTCTGGGACTTTGCAAGGACTTTTCAATGACCAGCGAGCGGTATAATGGGTAGGAACTCTACTAACTCACACAATGGGATTAACATACAAGGGTAGATATAGATACCTACCTATATACAGGTTGAATTTTTTTTTCTAGCCAGTGAGGGCAACTTCTGAACTTCTTCTGGTCTTAGAGAAAATGCTGAAGGGAACCCCGAGCTAAATTTTGAAAAAAAAATGCCATTAAAAAAAAATTGTTTTTTTTTTTTCAATTTTTTTTTCTTTTTCTGCTTCTACTTCACAATACGAACAAAATTATTTATGACAATCTTGGTCTGAAGTTGCTAGAAGTTATCAAAATTGACCTCAAATTTTTTGTCAGAATGCTAAGAGCCAATTCTTTATGGCTAAACATAGTGAGGTCCCTGCGAGATCTGCTCCACTTCGTCAAACTTTACGCAGCATAAAACCATGGTCAAGGAAAATATAAAATAATATTTTGGATAACTTCTAGCAACTTGAGAGCAAGATTGTCTTACATAATTTTGTTCATATTGTGACGAAGAAGCAGAATTTGGAAAAAAAAATTTTTTTTGAAAAAAAATTCTACGAAAATACATTTTTTTTAAATAAATTTAAATGGCATTTTAATTTTATTCAAAATTCAGCACGGGGTTCCTTTCAGCGTTTTTCTCTAAGACCTGTAGTTCAGAAGTTGCCCACACTGGCTAGAAATAAAAATTCGCCCTGTATATTACGATAAATAATGATCGGGATCGACCTCAAGGTGAAATTGACCTTACTTTATACATCGTTGGCCCGGTATGGGAATGTGCCTAAAAGCCCATTCATTACCACACATAAGCCAACTGTTTTACTGAGACTTCTGCTTAATCTTATCATTTGTCTTGTGTAGGTAGGTAGGTAATGCTAAAATGATGACAAATACACTTTTCGTGGAACGGAAATATCTATTATGATCATAATGTGCGTACATCCGTTGTCTTAAATTGGACTAGAATTTTTGTTACTAAAATGCTAAATATGCTCATTTAGCATCAGAAGTCTTTAGATACCCGTCACACAAATAAACTACTATGTAAACGTTGCTATAAATAAACTATACTCATCTATCACGTAAAGATTGATATGAGTTGGGTAAACATTGGCCGCGGATGACCAAACAGCTGAACATTGCGGAGGCTGAAGTGAATGATGTACGCAACTATTAGTGGCGATGACTTCCCATCAATTACGAACCAACTTTAATTAACGCTGACTATTCAACATCATTGCCAAACGCATCCCAACGGGAATAGGAGACAAGGACGGCCTGCTTTTAAGATTTGCAGTCGTCATTTTCAATGTAACAATTTGCCGGTTACGTAAGCGTTGTGTTGTATGCACGTCAAAGTGAATGACTTATCGTCCGTTTAGAAACGAGTGTAATGAATAAATGTCGGGTAGCGAGGCTCAACTAGGCCACACGTCATTTATGACTGCGGCATGCAAGTAACTCAATCAAGATTTGAATCAATTGTGTATGTCACATCATAAGATATATCAACTACTTGAAGGATATATTTTGAAACAATTATATTTTATATGGATATGTACGTAGCCTTATTAATGCGATGGTTAATGTGACATTAAATCAGTTGTCATTCTGCGGCATAACAAAGTAATCTTTCAACAATAATTAACATTTATTTCATTAACAAGTTAGATATAAAGGATTTGGCATTATAGACTAGCAAACCTAGAGAGCAAATCATCACCACTTCGCTTATATATCCCACAACTATTTCGTGAGTAGACTTCTCTTTGATAAGATCTGCCGGTTGAGGGTTATTTCTGTTAATCTGAAAATAAAGAACATTATAATAATATATCAAGAGCGGTAGAGTATATTTGACGCTCAGAATGTGGAATGAGCTCCCCGCCATTGTGTGCCAATGGAGTACAGCATGGGGTACTTCAAAAAGGGTGTGAAGAGATTTCTGCAGGGTCGGCAACGCGCGAGTGATACCCCTGGTTTTGCAAGCGTCCATAGGCTACGGTAGCCACTTACCACCAGGTGGGCCGTACGCTTGTTTGCCACCATAGTGGTATAAAAAAAAAGATTTTTCGCTCATAGTAACCTCAGAATATCGCAGCTTCGCAGCCAAATAAGTTGATATTATGTTTCTGTGCATGAGAAAGGTCACCAGAGCTCATCGGAGAGGGAGGTCAGTAACGCGTAACTGATGCCCGGGTGTAGCAAACGTCCATAGACTAACGTAACCGCTTACGCTTTGCAGACATTTTGGTATTAAAAACATATCCTACTACTCTACCGATGTATTTCGGTAGTTGCAATCTCTGCAAACTCATCTGAATATGTATTACTAATTATTACCTTAATAAGAATATGCTTCATACTCTTCATTTCTGTTCTAATACAGTTAATATTAGAAACAGTTTTCTTGGCAGCGTTTTTCATTTTAGTTAGTAGTGGCGAATCGGGCGGTTCAAATTTAATTTGATTTTGAACTCTGCCAAATTCTCGCAGAGTGTACTGCAATGTTGCTTCCAAAACGTACAGTTGATGTAAATGATTGCCTAATGCAGTTAAACAGTCTAAAACACTGAAATGTCACAAATTACTTATTCACATACTTTCTTAAATAATCTACCCTATATATTTTCTTTACCAATTGCATCAAGTCTTACCTAAAATTGTCAGCTTTTCTGGCATACAATCCTGCAACGGCGTTAAGTTTCCATCCCCTCAAATGAAAGTTACGCAAGCCATGTATCAGTCTTTGTCTTTCATATGGCATGTCAATGCCCATTTTTATCATATCGTCCTCTTCTAACAGTAGGAATGTTCGCAAATCAATTCCACTTTTGTTAAATAAAGGTCCTAAGCGCTCACTATTCATCCCGTAAAGGAGATGCGGAATCTCGGTGGTGTAGCTAAGCCTAAAATGAATGTAAGTATTTAGGTGTCATGCAAGTACGTAATCATTTGCATAAGAATGTAATTGACTAGTGCTGCTGGTTCTTGAATAACTACATTTTAGGGTTCCTTAATTAAAATTATCACCGAAAACGAGGTTTCTAGTTAAAGCGGCGAGCTGCAGGCGACCAAATATTCTACGGGTCGTACGAGGCTACGGGTCGTACGAGGATACCGCACAGTATCCTTTGAGGCAGTGACGCTTCTGGCTCGCTTTCCGCCACTTGATATTCTGGCGGACATGGATGCGAGGGTCTATGACCGGATTCGCATCGTCCGTCAGAGCGGTGGAGGCGACCCAGAAGAGGCGATCAAACGGCAGGAGCGAATAATCGCAATCGCGACGTGGCGCGCAAGACTCCGCGAGGAGCGGTTTGCGCGCAAACGCGTCGTCGGAGCAGTCCTGCCGGTCTTCGAGGCCTGGACAGCGACAAGGTGGACGACTCACCTACAGACTTACACAGATAATCACCGGGCATGGGTGCTTCGGTGATTATCTGTATAGGATCGGACGTGAGGCGACGGCGGCCTGCTTCCACTGCAGTGGGAGCGACCAGGATTCCGCATTGCATACGCTTGCGGTGTGCCCTGCGTGGGAACCCGAGCGGCGGATCCTGGTCTAAGAAATTGGACGGAATCTCTCACTGCCAGCAGTCGTGTCGGCGATGCTGAGCGGGGATACAGCGTGGAGAGCAGTAGCCTCGGTCTGCGAGACCGTAATGGTCCAGAAGGAGGCTGCTGAGCGGGATCGGGAGAGGGCCGATCCCACCCGGAGGCGAAGCCACCGGGGCACAAACGTGCGTCGTCGCGGCTCCCCTGCCCAGTCCGATGCAAAGAGCAGGAGACCGAATTTTGTGTCTCATTTAATTAGGGAAGGCTTATGCCATCAGTGGTCACTCGTTTAATGAATATGTAAACAATGTAATAGATCTAAGTAAATAAAGGAACTTACTTTTCACCTTGCTTGATTCCAGGGTAAAATTCATGCCAGGTACTAAGTTGGCTATTAATAAATGTGTTTCTATCTAATTCGTCATTACTATCATCAATATTCAGATGCTTGTGCAATATCTCTTCAATGTTTTCATAGTCATGTGAATTAGCTATGTCTAATGGTTTTCTACCAGTCTTGTCTACTTCATTTAGCCTTGCACCTTGTACAATAAGCAGTTCTAATATTCCTGGTTGATTATGGTGTACAGCCCAGAAGAGTGCCTGCAAATTAACTTTTTCAAATCAACCTAATTTGTTTATTGCAATTTGTGTAAACAAATATATTTTATATTATTAGAATATTCATTATCTCAGTCACTTTTGATTCTAAACAACCTAGTCTTCTTCCGAAAAACTGTCTACCATTACATTTGAGCAAAATTTTGCCATCGCCTGACGGCAGACATGTTGATACACACATAAATGTTTCTTTCATGGAATTCCCATAAGCTTCGACGTTGCATCAAACTCTACCATCAGGCCAGTATTGGATTTGGATGATCCACACGTGATCCACAAACTCAATGATTTAATTAATAAAATAATCTGGGTTTGGGATCCAGTTCCAATAATGACTAAATTTATTTGTGTATTTCAATACGATAATAGCTCAGTCAGTGGTAGAGACAAAGGACACGGGTTCGAATTCTATAATGAGCTTGAGCTTTCGGTGAAGAAAAACCTCGTGAGGAAACCATATCACGGTGGTAGGGTACTTTGTAGTACCCACCTGGCTGGCTATCACCCTCAAGTTGAGAAACTGTTGCCAAGCACCTATCAGTGTGTTCTGACAGCTGCACTTGAGAGCCAGTTCCTTCTAGGCTTTGTGTGCTTACCATCTTTGGCGTCATCATCACTGACAATGGTGAGATTGTGGTCAAACTCAAACAGGCCTATGCATAGTGAAACACATGTTTTATTTTAATATTGACTGGTTACTTACTGTCCAACCTTGTTGATCCCTCATCTCAATATTTACTTTCATGTCAATAAGCTTCTGAACAACAGCCAGTCGTCCACTGCTGATCGCCCTCATGAGTGGAGTCTGTCCATGTTTATCACCAACATTCAATATGCAGTCTTTTTCAATGAGGTTTGTAACAATATTGTAAATAGTTTCATCATTGGCACTAGAGTTTGAGCATGCAGCCATCACTGGTGTCACCGAGTCTAAAATATTATGAATAAAACTTATTTTATTATTTTGACCGTCAATTGTCATTATAATATTTAAAGGAAGCATTTTCGTATTGTGCTATTATGATAATAATTTTGTCCAGGGCTGAGGCATACAGAGATTTTCTGGAACTGGCTACTAGTAATAAAAATATATAAAAACCGGCCAAGTGAAGTTGGACTCGCACACAGAGGTTCCGTACAATAATAATAATAATATTACTTATGGTATGAAATTAATAGTTAGTAGATGCAAAAAACTCTTTCTCGTATGGTAAATTCAATTTTATTATCCCACCAAAAATATTTTCATGTAAAATGTTGCCAAAACGAGACCATAATGGGTCGCACTGTCAAAAAGTTACCAGATCTCATGTCGAGCCAAGCTTATAGCTGACTCCCTTAGGCCCTGTAGGCCTCTACAAGGCCTAACTTCACAAACTCTACCCCTTAGTCAAAATACGTGCCTTGGCCATTTCGCTACAAGAACTATTGTATTACAGAAAAGTAATTAACAGTGAATACATTTTTCACCTTACGCCCATGTGACGGTAGCGAAACGGCCAAGCCATGTATCTTTATACTAACCAGCATGTAAATTAGGATCTGCTCCTTTATCCAGCAACAGCTGCACAATTCTATCCTGAGCATGGAAACAAGCATGCATTAGTGGAGTCCACCCACTGTCAAGTTTCATATTGACACTGTTGTTGAGATCTGAAATTATAACAGACAGAATTATCATTAGACTGTGATTTGCCTGTCCTTAATCTGATTCAGCTAATCAGCTCTAGGGTTTGTGGAAGTATGTATATTAGGGATATGCAGAATTATGTGCACTGCCTGCCTTTAGAGGACCCACAAAGCAGCAAAACAACAAGAGTGTTTCAAATATTGCCAAAATGTTGATTCATGATGATATTTCAAAGAATAAGCATGTTATCTGTTTTTTTTTTATTTGAAGATTATCAGTCTTTACTTGACATCTATTAGGTTCATATTCTGAGACATAACAATAATATTATGGGACATTCTTCATACACTGCAATTAGATCCCAAATTAAACTGAGCTTGTAACAGAATCCGATAACAGGTGTACTATGTTATATTACCTTTAAATATATAACCAGCCTTGGAACAATTAAACGAGTTTCTGCACAAAAATATTTGTTCTATGAGGGAATCAAACCAACAATCCCTGGAGTGGGCTCCAAACCTACTGGCCCAACAATTTGAATATAAGGGCATTTCACAGATACACAACAAAATATATTATTGCTTTACTAACTTTACTCACATATTGGGACTAAGAATTAAAGCTTTATGTAAGTGAGTATAGACTCACTTGAATGAATAATAAATGTTAACAAAATAATATTTACTAACTGTCCCCCATAGTTTCACTCGCATTCCAGGATGTTAGTAAACTTAGCAAATAATTTTCCAGCAGGACAAAAATAAAAGTGAGTTCTACTTGCAAGCAGCTGAGTTCTTCCCTAATACTTAATGAATTACCAGATGAATAGTAACCTATGATGAATGTACAATTCTGGGACTTAAAGAAACATTTGAACACATTTGAGACATTTATATGAAGCTTGGGCTAACCTACCCACAGATTTGAAACCTAACTCAAATGATAAGGCTTTTTTGTAATGGGAGCAAAATTTAACTCAAGTGCAAAACTCAAGTCTTCACACTTTTCAACTGTGGAAAACAAGCATATGGCCCGCTTGATGGTAATTATTACAACCAGGGGTATTTTCAACCCAACTGCACCAAAAAGAGGGTAAGGTTTTTCGAGTAAGTGTAGGTATGTTTTATTTATTTGGTACCCTCTGTTTTGCTTTTGCTACTGCTCATAAATATACAGTGGTCTTTTTCTTTGCATTTGTCCATTGCATTGACTGACTGATTAGAAGCAATAATGTAACAACACATACTGAATCATGACATTAGATATGTCTGAGTACCTACTGTGAAGGTGCCATCTTTTGGCCATAAACCCATATTTGCACTCAATTTGAACTGAGCTGTTGTACCAAGAAATGAAATACACTCTTATACCTTCTATTTGAAACCGGGATCAAAGGTATAGACCCAAAAGGCCCATGGCCCTGTTATGAAAAACAAAAACTTTAAGCATTTATTATATTATTTAGGATATCAAAAGTAATCCTCTAAAAACTAAATTATGTACTCACCTAAACTAATAATGTCTGCAACTTCACCCACATTACCATTTATAATAGCATCTTGTAACTTAACTTCTATTTTCTTCTTCGCATTCTCTTGAACTGGATAATACTTTCGAGCCTGAAGGTAAGTAGTTTAGTATTCAATTTAGGAGACACCAACATTGTTTTTAAGTAAAATATCAATAGGATTAGCGAAGTGAACTTAATCCATTGGCTCGCAGATGGCCCATCTTATAAGTACATAATATGAATATTGAATTCTGAGAATGCCAGTGGACTGATTAATGGGGTGCTGTGTTCCTGTACTGAGTAAGGTCTCCATGAGGAGCCCCTGCTTTGGTTTTGTATGGGGCCTCTTCCACTACTGGTACAGCCGCTCCTCACCCCTTCTGGGTGTGAGGAACTTATTACAGGGTCCGCAAAGCGCTAGTGATACCGCCGTTGTTTTAAGCATCTATAGGCTACGGTTACCACTTACCATCAGGCGGGCTCATGCTTTTTGGTGACCCTAGTGGTATAGAAAAGAAAATCATGGACCTTACAGTGCCTGATTTAAATGAAAATACAATAATTTTACTTACTGGTTTTTCATAAAACCCATAATCGTCGCTATCCGAATCGGAGTCAGAAAATCCGGCTGGTCTGAATTGCGGCATAATATTGATAAATGATGTGCTTTCTTTAACTGAATAGTCTTAGTAGGACAGGGGGTTGGAAGATTAAAAATTTTAAATCTAACAAAATCGTAGTGATAGTCCTTCCTTTTCTGTCAAAATATTTTTTTCTTCTAAGTTTTAAATTTGGCATCCAAATCCAAATTAGGACTTATTTCTGCCATTGTCGAGTTAATTTCCAGTCGCAATAAATCACTTTCAAATAGTCCTCAGCAATCTCTACGAAGTCTGTCTACAACCTCTCTGTCGGTCGTCCTCAGTCAGTCACCGTTTGGTCACCGTCCATAAAAGTCATGTTTTTATAACAGTGTTTTACTACAATACAATGGTGGTCATTGTACTACACGTCATAGATATATACGCATCATTATCACTTCACTGGTGCACATGGATGGTAGCCATCGTAGCTAAAGCAGCTATTAGACCATCCTATTTCGGATAGGAAATAGGAACGTGTACTCGCAGAAAGAACGGTTAGTGTCCTAAGTAGTGAGATAGGAAGGTCCCAACCGCTCTACTTCCTTAAACAGGAAAGTGTAATCGCGTCGCTCCGATTTAGGACGTTTATGGATGTAATATTGTTCTTCAAAACATCGATGTTTTGAAATAATTATATAAGGCCCTTCTAAAGTCTTGGCGTATATTTTGAGGGATGAATGAATGTATAGGTCATTTATAATATAATAATAATTACGAAAGCGAGATACGTATATGTCAAATGTCAAACAAAACGTGTATGTGTGATTAGGACTAAGCATATTTTTTTGTCCGTATCTCGCGTAAGTATAGGTTTAAATTATTGTTTGTCCTCAGTGACAATGAGGACAGACAAGTTTGTGGAGGTAAAAGATATTTGTTGATGAGAGCTGTGAAACCGTAATTGTATGTTATTTGTGTAGGTACAGATAGTATATTCTCAAAGATATTAAGATATTGTTTAATGTGTAGTGATGGTGAATTGTTATGTAATTGGCTGTAACAGCCTTAGTAAACGAAATGAACCAAACCTTACCTTTCATCGGTCAGTTTTTTTTAAAGTACTTAATACTCTAATTTAATTAAAGGATTACTATACTCAATATCATGCAAATTTAATGGATAATTTCGTCTAAATACGATAAAAATCCAAATATATACGTAATTATGTCAAACTATCGCTATCTCATTCGCTATACGCTGACAGCCTGTCTACCTACAATGAGGATCATTCACATAACCAGAAGTAAACATTTTGATTACTACACACGAAATGTGCGGCATATATGATGGAGGGGTCTAACGATGCGATTTGGGCGATCTCTGATGTGGGTGGCGTGACTACAGAGGAAGCAAGCACATGTTAGATATTGGGTTAAATCTGATGTAAATGCCTACTTGATAAATTCATTATTTGCAGTGGCAGCACTACTGAACTAAATGTTACTTCCGGTTGATTATTAATTTAAACTTCCGATGCAACTTGATGTTATTTTTAAATTATAATTCTGATAACAATTGGATTAAAGTAATTGCAGAGTCATAAAGTGACTCCTAGGATAATTAATTGTTGATAAACATTTTTACTGTAAAGTAACGAGATGTGAATTGACTTCTGACGATTAATATTTCTATTGAACAATTTAAGAGCATATAAGCTACCCGGCCGCGCTCGAGTTTAGGTATTTGCCAGCGCCAAGCCGAGTCAACGCGGGACAAACATTGGTGCGGCTCCTCCGCCAACATACTGCGCGCGTTATTATTTTGATACTTCAGTATGGCTTCATGTCGATGTAAAACTATAATATCTATTATAAACAAGGTATCTGGTAGGTTAGGTTATAAGTATGTAGTTATATAGTACAATGTACTGAATATTTTTTTTTACACTAGTAAACAAAGTAGTTCAGGTACACACGGCTACATACCAAGCTATACATTTCTAGTATAAGCTGACCTCTCATTGCACGGAAATCCTTTACAATGCGAGATCAGCTTATACTGGAAATGTATAGCTTGATGTGTAGTCGTGTGTACCTATATACCCAATTTATCTAATTAAACTTTTATTTGGTTTTCTTAAAATAATTAAATTTATTATTAATATAATTATAATAGCGACCCGCCCCGGCTCCCCTATGGGTATGAATAATAGTTTAAGTCCTATTCTCAGACCTACCGAATATACACACAAAATTTCATAAGAATTGTATGACAAGCAGTAATTAGGGTTCCGTAGCCAAATGGCAAAAAACGGAACCCTTATGGATTCGTCATGTCTGTCTGTCTGGCTGTCCGTCCGTATGTCACAGCCACTTTTTTCCGAATCTATAAGAACTATACTGTTGAAATTTGGTAAGTAGATCTATTCTGATTAAAAAATGATATTGAGGTTCCTAATACATTTTTTTTCTAAACCGAATAGTTTGCGCGAGAGACACTACCAAAGTGGTAAAATGTGTGTCACCCTCCCTGCCCTGTAACTTCTAAAATAAAAGAATGATAAAACTAAAAAATATATGATGTACATTACCATGCAAACTTCCACCAAAAAATTGGTTTGAACGAGATCTAGTAAGTAGTTTCTTTTTAATACGTCATAATACGTAAACCGCAATTTACCTTTCATTCAATATTTTTGGCGTTTTATTTTTCATAGCAGAGTTAGTTAATATTACACGGAACCCTCCGTGTGCGAGTCCGACTCGCACTTGGCCGGTCTTTCTTTGTTTTTTTTATGCGATTTTCAAGTTGATCCCGTAGTAAAAGTTGATCGTATACATGAGTACTTTACATGGTTTCATTTATCGTCGTATTGTCGTATCCATCCTGTATAAAATTCTCCTGTCGCGGAGATTGTTATAAAACTCCTCAGAAACGGTTTGACCGATTCTTATCAAATTTTGTGTCATTGATATATAAGAGACCTTTGGCCCATATAGCATGAATCTTTGCTCAAATTTGAAAAAAAGTGTCCGCCATTTTGAACTTTTTTGTTACTGGTTTGATTGGTCCAAGAGCCTCTCAAATATCAATTTTGAGAGAAATCAGACCAGTAACAAAATAGTTCAAAATGGAGGACACTTTTTTCAATTTTGAGCAAAGATTCATGTTATATGTCCCAAGGGTCTCACAAATATCAATTTTGATAGCAATCGGACCTGTAACAAAATATTTCAAAATGGCGGACACTTTTTTTCAATTTTGAGAAAATATTCATGTTATAGGGTCCAAGAGTCTCTCAAAAATCAATTTTGAGAGCAATCAGACCAGTAACAAAAAAGTTCAAAATGGCGGACACTTTTTTCAAATTTGAGCAAAGATTCATGTTATATGGTCCAAGCGTCCCTCAAATATCACTTTTGAGAGCAATCGGACCAGTAACTAAATGGTTCAAAATGGCGGACACTTTTTTCAATTTTGAGCAAAGATTCATGTTATATGGTCCAAGAGTCTCTCAAATATCAATTTTGTTAGCAATCGGACCTCTAACAAAATAGTTCAAAATGGCGGACACTTTTTTTCAATTTTGAGCAAAGATTCATGTTATATGGTCCAAGAGTCTCTCAAATATCAATTTTGAGAGCAATCAAACCAGAAACAAAAAAGTTCAAAATGGCGGACACTTTTTTTTTCAAATTTGAGCAAATATTCATGTTATATGGTCCAAGCGTCCCTCAAATATCACTTTTGAGAGCAATCGGACCAGTAACTAAATGATACAAAATGGCGGACACTTTTTTCAATTTTGAGCAAAGATTCATGTTATATAGTCCAAGAGTCTCTAAAATATCAATTTTGAGAGCAATCAGACCACTAACAAAATAGTTCAAAATGGCGGACACTCTTTTCAATTTTGAGCAAAGATTCATGTTATATGGTCAAAGAGTCTCTTATATCAATTTTGATAGCAATCGGACCAGTAACGAAATAGTTCAAAATGGCGGACACTTTTTTCCATTTTGAGCAAAGATTCATGTTATAAGGTCCAAGAGTCTCTCAGATATCAATTTTGATAGCAATCGGACCTGTAACAAAATATTTCAAAATGGCGGACACTTTTTTCAATTTTGAGAAAATATTCATGTTATATGGGCCAAGGGTCTCTCCAATATCAATTTTGAGAGTAATCGGACCAGTAATTAAATAGTTCAAAATGGCGGACACTTTTTTCAATTTTGAGCAAAGATTCCTGTTATATGGTCCAAGCGTCCCTCAAATATCAATTTTGATAGCAATCGGACCAGTAACTAAATAGTTCAAAATGGCGGACACTTTTTTGAAATATGAGAAATTATTCATGTTATATGGGCCAAGGGTCTCTCAAATATAATTTTTTTTAGTAATCGGATCAGTAATTAAATAGTTAAAAATGGCGGACACTTTTTTCAATTTTTAGCAAAGATTCATGTTATATGGTCCAAGCGTCCCTCAAATATCAATTTTGATAGCAATCGGACCAGTAACTAAATAGTTCAAAATGGCGGACGCTTTTTTTCAATTTTGAGCAAAGATTCATGTTATATGTCCCAAGGGTCTCACAAATATCAATTTTGATAGCAATCGGACCAGTAACGAAATAGTTCAAAATGGCGGACACTTTTTTTTCCATTGTGAGCAAAGATTCATGTTATAAGGTCCAAGAGTCTCTCAAATATCAATTTTGAGAGCAATCAGACCAGTAACAAAAAAGTTCAAAATGGCGGACACTTTTTTCAATTTCGAGAAAATATTCATGTTATATGGGCCAAGGGTCTCTCAAATATCAATTTTGAGAGTAATTGGACCAGTTATTAAATAGTTCAAATTGGCGGACACTTTTTTCAATTTTGAGCAAAGATTCATGTTATATGGATCAGGAGTCTCACAAATATCAATTTGGAGAGCAATCAGACCAGTAACAAAATAGTTCAAAATGGCGGACACTTTTTTGAAATATGAGAAAATATTCATGTTATATGGACCAAGGGTCTCTCAAATATCAATTTTGAGAGCAATCAGACCAGTAACAAAATAGTTCAAAATGGCAGAATTTTTTTTCAATTTTGAGAAAATATTCATGTTATATGGGCCATGGGTCTCTCAAATATCAATTTTGAGAGTAATCGGACCAGTTATTAAATAGTTCAAAATGGCGGACATTTTTTTTTAATTTTGACCAAAGATTCATGTTATATTGTTCAAGCGTCCCTCAAATATCAGTTTTGAGAGCAATCGGACCACTAACAAAATAGTTCAAAATGGCGGACAATTTTTTCAATTTTGAGAAAATATTCATGTTATATGGGCCATAGGTATCTCAAATATCAATTTTGAGAGTAATCGGACCAGTTATTAAATAGTTCAAAATGGCGGACACTTTTTTTAATTTTGAGCAAAGATTCATGTTATATGGTCCAAGAGTCTCACAAATATCAATTTTGAGAGCAATCAGACCACTAACAAAATAGTTCAAAATGGCGGACACTCTTTTCAATTTTGAGCAAAGATTCATGTTATATGGTCCAAGAGTCTCTCATATCAATTTTGATAGCAATCGGACCTCTAACAAAATAGTTCAAAATGGCGGACACTTTTTTTCAAATTTGAGCAAAGATTCATGTTATATGGTCCAAGCGTCCCTCAAATATCACTTTTGAGAGCAATCAGACCAGTAATTAAATAGTTCAAAATGGCGGACACTTTTTTCAATTTTGAGCAAAGATTCATGTTATATGGTCCAAGCGTCCCTCAAATATCAATTTTGATAGCAATTGGACCAGTAACTAAATAGTTCAAAATGGCGGACACTTATTTTAAATTTTGACCAAAGATTCATGTTATATTGTTCAAGCGTCCCTCAAATATCAGTTTTGAGAGCAATCGGACCACTAACAAAATAGTTCAAAATGGCGAACATTTTTTTCAATTTTGAGCAAGATTCATGTTATATGGTCCAAGAGTCTCTCAAATATCAATTTTGAGAGCAATCAGACCAGTAACAAAAAAGTTCAAAATGGCGGACACTTTTTTTCAAATTTGAGTTATATGGTCCAAGCGTCCCTCAAATATCACTTTTGAGAGCAATCGGACCAGCAACTAAATGGTTCAAAATGGCGGACACTTTTTCCAATTTTGAGCAAAGATTCATGTTATATGTCCCAAGGGTCTCACAAATATCAATTTTGATAGCAATCGGACC
Organism: Polyploca ridens; assembly: GCA_951394255.1. Taxonomy (NCBI): domain Eukaryota; kingdom Metazoa; phylum Arthropoda; class Insecta; order Lepidoptera; family Drepanidae; genus Polyploca; species Polyploca ridens. Next base: position 9,364,978 of record OX596249.1, read on the forward strand.
AGTAACGAAATAGTTCAAAATGGCGGACACTTTTTCCATTTTGAGCAAAGATTCATGTTATAAGGTCCAAGAGTCTCTCAGATATCAATTTTGATAGCAATCGGACCTGTAACAAGATATTTCAAAATGGCGGACACTTTTTTCAATTTTGAGAAAATATTCATGTTATATGGGCCAAGGGTCTCTCAAATATCAATTTTGAGAGTAATCGGACCAGTTATTAAAAAGTTCAAAATGGCGGACACTTTTTGAAATTTGAGCAAAGATTCATGTTATATGTTCCAAGCGTCCCTCAAATATCAATTTTGATAGCAATCGGACCAGTAACTAAATAGTTCAAAATGGCGGACACTTTTTTATGACCTCAAATATATATATTTTTTATACCACAAAGTCGGTAAACAAGCATACGACCCGCCTGATGGTAAGCGGTTACCGTAGCCAAAATATCACTATAATATTGCCTATTTTACTTAGTGATATGATAGGTAACATGCATTCTAGTGGTGAAAGATCGGTACAGTCGTTTTTGAAATTTATTGAAATTACAAACAAACAAAACATACAAACATACAAATCTTTTCATTTATAGGTAGGTATTATTATTAGTGTATATAAACGGAGGAATTTTCAAACATAAGGCCGCCCTTATATTTGATATTTATCCATTACTTCTGATTGGCATTGATCGATCGTGCCTTTCTAGGCGATGATTTCTGGTAGAAGACATTTATTAACAATAACAAAAAAAAAAAACGAATTTTGAATATTTGCCAGCTTATTATTCAAAACAGTTACTGGCGTAACGTAATTTAAGAAACAGTTACCATTTATCAATATCAATAAGTGGTAAGAGCGCGCTATAATGCGGGCGATTGTAGCAATACTCTCAATCGTAATAATATGTTGGCGAACTTAGCGCGCGGAAAACAGAGCGATACGTCCTCTCTCTGAGACGGCGGAGCCGGGTCTGCCGAGCCGTGGCCTCCGCAGTCGATTTATATAGCAGTTTTAAAATATTCGGTATAAAATAATTATAACATTTTTACGGATTTTTTTAATGTAATAATTTTAAGCATTAACTGCTACGTATTAATAAATAGTAATTATGAAGTTTGACATTCGATTTCTATATTAAAAATAGCGCTAAACATCGATAAAAATCTTAATTTTTACGCGGTTTTGTTTTGTCATTTTCGTAACAAAAATGTACAAAACGTTATGATGTTATTTATTAGAAAACTAGAAGACAATATGAACTTTTTAACATGTATTTTTGTATTTTTTTGTTTCAAGTACTTTAATACCGATTTGACTGCAAAGACAGCATGTTCCGTAAAATTCAAAAAAGGTCTCTCAAAGAACTACTCCAAACTAAATAACAAATAGTCAATTTAATGTTTTTTCCTATGGGAAAAGTAAAAAAATAAATTTCCTATTGGATTTACGACAACGGAAATGAATAACTATTAATATAACTGAGTAGTTTTACACCGAAAACCTAGAATATTGCGGCATTTTGCGTTATTACATACTAAACGCTCTTAATTGCTTTGACGAATCATATTATGATCATACCTATATTCGGTAATAGTTATTTCAATAATTAACAACTAGTACTATAATTTTTATTGATAATGGTTTACTAAAGTTATTATTAAGAGTAGTGACATTTGTTGATAAAATGTATTCACCTTGTGATCATGCCCTGTGAGACTTTTAGTTGTTGAATAAAGTACTATAAAATGGGCGGGTAAGTCTGGGTTTGGCCAGTCGTCGTTTGTATTTGAAAGTGATTACTTATAGTGGTAATAATGTAGTTAATCGTGATAATGTGAAATTACTGTCCGACGTCCGTCGACATAAAGATAAGTATATTTGATATTCTCAACTGTAAAGATTGATCATTTTAAAATAATGTGTTTTGTGTATTTGTTGTATACAGAGAATAACTCGGAATATGTGTAGTGGCCGTACATAAGACCTTAATATTGAGTTTCTTACCGGTATCTTCTCAATATGGTCGGCCATCCGAACCGGTGGTAGCTTTGAGAGTAAATTCACGATTTTGGCCATTGATATGATATTTGAATAAATACATTCTAAAGTCTGGCCTAAATGATTATTTATTATCCTGACCTAAACCCATTAGTAGACTGATATAGTTAGGTATACCTGATTTGGAAATATGCTATATAATTAATTTAGTATTATCATCCTAACGTTTGAATTACGTAATCTGATTCTTATTGTCTATTATCTGAACTGATTAATTTGTTGATAATTATATTAGAAATATAAAGGAGTAAAATCAATGTTAAATATTGAAGTTCCAGATCAGAAATCTAAAGGTGAATAAATGAAATACATTGAAGCGTGGTCTTGTGATTTATTTATTAACACCTACCCTACATTGCAACTTCAACCTGTTTCTACATTCAGTAATGTAGAACTTCTAAGTAAATAATTACATAACTATAAACAGTTTCTAAACACCTGTTGATAAATTTCTCGATGACTCTTTATTTATTTAAGATTGATAGTAAATTGGTAGATATATACTCTTTCCTAATGATGTTGAACCGCTTAACCTGACATCAGAAGTGGGATACGCTTAATCTGTGCCCTTATAAACTAACATTTTGACTTGTTTTTTTTAGACTCGATTTTTGGATCTTGAAGTACATGGAATACTGGACCAGTTAAGATTGACGATAATAGCCGCAAATCATGAAGCTGATAATTTGTACGACGACAAACCGTTAGATTCCCCTAGAAGCCTTATACATCCTGTTTGAAAGAAGATCCATTGATGACAAGAGCAGCAAATGATGAAGCTGATTATTTGGTCTGGTAGGGCCTTGCAAGGCTTTATATTTTTATGTTAAGATCTTTTGTCTCTGTAAACTGATGTCCCAAAAATGTTGACAAGATTCACAAAACGTACTAACTTAAAGTGTGTTACGTGAAAACTTAATTGATTAGTATGTGCGGAACAAGGTTCAGTACAGTTAAATTGTAAAATGAATTTTAAAATACGTACTAGTAATTATACCGATTTAGGCATAGATCTATTTTTGTCCATCCAATTAAAAACCTTCACATATTTAACACAGTAGATTTTGAGGAACTTACATTTTTGGTTGCCGCTGCGGGAAAGCTAATAAAACCGTTCAAATAAATTTCATATCAATAATGTAAAGAATAATTGGACTGTTTTACAAAAACCTTAAACCGACTTCAAAGTACACTAAGAAGTAATCAAATCCTGATCTGATGACAATGGGACCAAACGGGAAGCGTACCCTTTCAAATAAAAAAAAGATTTTTCCAAATCGGTTAATAAATGACGGAGTTATGAGGTAACAAACATTCGAATTGAGAACCTCCTCTTTTTTTTGATGTCGGTTAAAAAGAAGTCTGACGAATTCTACCATAACATACGGTGTAGAAATATTAAAAAATAGCTGTTCCCCGTAGTTTCATCCACGTTCCCGGAATGAAAAGTGGCATCAGTTTTTAAATCCGACTGGTGATTTCAGGGATTGTCCCATTTAAACAAATTACTGCTTTATTGTATTAATATAGATTAAATAACAAAAGCACATATAAATAATAACATTTTGTAGGATAACTTTCGATTTCACCAGAATTATTAGTTTATAACAGGGAGGCACATAAACTTTTTAAGTAAAAAAAAAAATCTAGAACTGTTAGAATTGGTAAATAATGGAGCACCTTTCTTGTTTTAAAATTGAAGAAGAGTCCTTTTTTACTAGTGTCCTTTTTTTTTTACTTGGTTTACTATGAATGTTTTTTTTTTTGTAACAATATTAAAGATAAAATCTGTCTATTTTTGTGAGATTTAAATTAGCGATTTATTATGTTTAAATCTGTATTTCACAAAAAGAAAGTTATTTATGTCACTAAAACAACATGCCAATGACCGATTCCCAACAATGTAGATTTCAATCGTGTCACGTCACGGGTCAAGAAAATAATAATAACTTAATTAAAAATGTCTTTGATAACATTTCATTTCAATACATCCATAGTACAAAGCTTATTGCGGATTAAGTGTTTTAAACTCCATATTTATAGCAATAAGGAAGGGAATGAAATAAATTTAATATTTATTTCTACTAAGAGTTACGACGACATTTTCGAATTAATATGGAATAGTATTATTTCTAATGTTCATTAGTTTCGTGCTCTAACCAGAGAAAATCACTAACAGAGTCAAAAACGATTCAGAATCCTCATTGTTATATTTTATTATTTTTAATTCTGGAAGTAATATACATAGGCTGTATATTTGAAATGCCTTTATTACCTGGTTTGAGTCAAAAAGGATTCGTAATCCTAAGTGTTATATTTAATCCTGGAAATAATTAACATGGCTGTATATTTGAATTGCCTTGATTACCTGGTTTGAGTTGAATGAATTTGAGAGGATCATTGTATACGAAGAGTTTATGACTCTCATTTCTAAGCAAATTCTTTATGAAATTATATTTTAGTAAAAATAATTACATAATAATTGAGCATAAATTATGAATAGCAAATAGATGAACTTATTATTTTGCGAAATTTGGAAGTGGCGAAACACTTGGTATGGGAAAATTTTAAATATTATTCTCACTGGCAAAACATATCTTAGTAATTTTTGCTCATAAAAAAAAAAAAATTAACGAGTTTGAAATGGCTTTGACTTGTACATGTGGTTGTTGCCAATTCCATAATTTATATTTTCTTCGGAATTTATAATCATTAGAGAGTTGTTCCTGTTTGATGTTGGTTCAGTAGATTGAAACTAAATATTTGATTCACATAAGATAATTTGCTTGAAATATAAAAAAAAATTGTTTGAAATGCGGTAGGTTCGATGTACGATGTTTTTCGTAAAGTTAAAAATATTAAACACAGCGTCTCAGATTATATAATGTACTCTTTGCATAGATAGAATTGTCCGAACGGTAATAATTCATTTTGGCGTAGAATTTGATAAATAAGTACATAAAATAAAAACTAAATGCACCATATCGTAGAATATTATTCATACTAGAGTATTTTAGAATGTATTTCTCAAACTATGGATGTGTTTTCTTCAAAAATTATGGAAAACAGAAAAATATCTTTTAATTAATGTAATTTTAACTTTGAGAGTATATATCAACAGGAGATTATAATAAAGTTTTTATGACCTTTCATAAACACCTTATCATATTATATATGTACATTACTTGAATTTTTGGGATAATTCAATATTGCCATGGATTTAAGTTTTCCTGTAATGAAAGTATTATTTAATAATGATGCCAATGATTATTTTTTCCGAATATTAATCCTGTTCTATTAGTTCATTGAAAAATAATTTGATAGATTGTTTGCCACTGAAGTGATTCATACCTAGATTGTGTTTTGGCACTGCAGTGTCGATAGATTGTGTTTTGGTACTGAAGAGTGTGGCAATGAACTGCTAAAGTCTCCTGCTTTTTCTAGTCTTGACTCATGCGCAGCAGGTGGGGGGCTAGAAGGTACAAAGCGATAGACCGTTGTTACTTTGTCTTGTAAAATATGAATTGCAAGACTGTAGCAATGCAATTAAAAAAAAAAAAATGATTATAAGAGAACTGCTGAAGTCTCTTGCTTTATTCTAAGTCCGTCTCATGTGCAGCAGGTGTGGGGCTAGAATATATTATCGACAAAGCAACAGGCCGTTGTTACTTTGTTTTGTATAAATGTGAATTACAAGAACGGTGGCAATGAACAAATGTTAACTATTTTTATTAACTTTTTGGATATGGAAATATTCTTTACTGACATGAAACAAATAACTACAATGAAATTGAAAGGAAATTATATGGGATCGAACATAGAATGTAAACCGTCTCTTTATTTTAAGGATGGGTGTTCCTTAATCTATACTGAGCTTTTGGTTGTACGACTATGCCTGTGGCAAGGCGAGTATTTAAATTTAATTAATCATATTTTAAATGTATCAGTTTCTATAGTGGTGACTGTGGCTATGGCACAGATGTGTGACCTGTGGCTATACCTGTTGTTGTCTGTGATTGTGCCCATTTGCTGGAACTAAGTAATTATGATATACTCATTGAATTATTACGCTTAGAAGCGAAGTATCGAACAAAAATCCTCGCGACTCGTAGGCCACTTGACAACCAATGTGTGCGTGAGTACCATATAATTACACTCGCTGACACGCACACAAGCGCACGAGTAATGTTGCAAGCTAAACGAAAATTTTCGGTAAAATTAACCTTCCGATACTAGTTAATGAAATTGGAAGTATGTAATGTTCTGCGTCTTAGATAATTTATCATAGACACAGGCCTGTTATTTATTTATTACTAGTTTAATGATTATGTTTCATAGTACTTATGTCGGGTATTTTAACATAGTAAACCAAGAAAATGTGCAAAGCTATGAACGATCGTACAATTTGTAGTAGGTATTGTTGGTAATGATAGGTTGCATATATGATAGGTTGTATAGAAAAAGAAGATTAAGAAGTATGTAGGTATTTAATTATCATTATCGTATAAAAAACGAATAGCTATACATTCTTATAATATCTAACTGAATCTATACTAATATAATATTTATATTTATAATACAAGAAACCGGAAGAGTTTTTTGTTTGTTGGTTTAATCAATGAAATCAAAAAGTTGGTTGGGTCAATCTCTGTAAAAAAAACTACCTGTAAAACTACCAGTCTGATTCGAAATTATTTCACTAATATGAAGCTACATTATCCTGAGTATTATAGGCTACTTATCCCAAGAACGCGGGTGAAACCGCGGGGGACAGCTAGTCAGTTATAATAGCTATATGTAAAAGAAACAACTTATCGGACTCAATTACTTACTCTACTTCCTACTCTAACAAAATCAGTATCAATTACGTAAAATAACACAAATTCGCACACAAACAGCTGGCAACACTTTGCTCGAAATCTGAGTGAAGTATTTTAATTTTTGAATTTTGTTATTTTAGATGAATTACGCAATAAAACTAGTGGCTTATCTGTGGAATATTACAACAGAATTCTAATCTTTCTTCCCTGATGAATTATGACACAATTTTACTGCACAAACCGTCATATTTATTATTTTTCTGAGAGCTCCACTCACTAAAACGCCAGTCAGTACACTGACAGCGCGGCGGTCATTTGGAGCCATTATGGCTCCAATTGAATGGATTATATTTCGCGCGTGTACTTTGTTTCTATGTGTAATAATTCAATGGATATACTACTTTTCGTCTGGGGTCCCACACGCAGAATTCATTAAATTTCATTGGTCAAGCGATTTCGATGAAGTGATAAGTTAAATTTAATTATCTTGTAGATTCAAATGAGGTTTGTCAAGCATCTATTTTCCGTTTAAAAAAAAAATCCATATAAGTCCTCCAACTATTTAAACATTTGTAAAAAAAAAACTTCCCTTGTCAAGCGGCGTGAAATTTCGAATATTTCTTATTTACTGAAAATAGCATCAAACTCAGATTGCTCTGAATTGCTTGGGGAAATGGATTTGAACACTCCCACTAGATCGTATCAGAACTTTCCAATACTTAATGTCCATACACTTGTGAATTCTAATTATTGACACGATAGTGACAACTTTATCACTGGTGGGTTTTTGCGTACAAATATCAATATGGAAAACGAGGAGCCTCCTAGGATAAAGGTAAGGACTTACCAGGAACTCCTATGGCAATCCACTGCACACAGCAACTATCACCACTATCTCACATCAAATCACAAGTCACTGAGTTTCACTGAGTTCAATTTACAAATCAACGCCTCCCGGTCGGCAGCGGTTTTCGTACTGTTTATTTATAAATCCCAAAGTTTGATGTTTCCCGTTCGGTAGCGGATCTCGTACTGCCTTTTTGCCGCGTTGCGGGGCGCGCTCCTTACGTTTTGTGATGCGTCGCCGAAGTATGTAGAATATTCCCGAAGCTCTTGTCTCGCTTACACATATGAGGTGGGAAAAGGAGAGGAATCGGGAAGTAGAGGCTCGTCATTGATACTCAATATGAGTAGGTTGTACTATAGATATTATTATAGGTATTTTGGCCTAAACATCCTCCGCCGCCTTGAGAATACGTAGTGTTCTCAAAAGAAAGAAAAAATAATTAATTATAAGAACTAATTACAGATTATAATAATTACTAAAATACTGAATATAAGATGCGGTATGATTAATTTTTATTGTGAGGGTAATGGACATAACTTGACAATGGGTCTTTTGAATGATCCATTTGAAGTTTTTACTAAAGCGACGCGGATATTTCCATCCTTGCCAGGATAAACTTGTGATATTATGCCCAACGGCCAACGTAAAGGGGGAATATCATCTTGGTGTATAAGAACCACAGTACCAATCTTAATGTTATCTTTATCAATGAGCCATTTCTGTCTAACTTGAAGATTATGTAAATATTCTATACGCCATCTTTTCCAATAGCTACACACCATCTGATCTAATAATTGTTTCCGACAACGTAAAGATATGGTTTCCTCGGACACATTCTGAAGCGGCAATGAAGTCAATGGTGAAGCCATTATAAAGTGAGCGGGAGTAAGAGGCTCCGGGTAGGGATCCTCAGATAAAATGCAAAGCGGTCTAGAATTTAAGACTGTTTCAATTTGGGTAAGAACAGTGAGGAGCTCTTCATATGTGAGGAGCTGCGAACCGATAACACGGTATAAATGAGTTTTAATCGATTTTATATTAGATTCCCACAATCCTCCGAAATGTGGGGCGCGGGGTGGAATCATTTTCCATTCAATGCGGTACTGATCGGTAAGTAGTTCTTGTAATTGAGCTTTAGCTCCGACAAAGTTAGTTCCGTTATCGGAGTAAAGAAAAGAAACAGGTCCTCGACGGGAAATGAATCGCTTAAAAGCGGAAATAAAAGTATCTGATGACACATCAGTTGCCAATTCGATGTGTACAGCTTTGGTTACTAAGCATATAAACAAACAAATATATGCCTTTTGGCTCTTTTGACCTCTGCGTCTACATAATGTTACTTTAATGGGTCCAGCATAGTCAACGCCCGTATGCACAAACGCTTTGGTCTCCTGAACGCGGCAAGAGGGTAAATCAGCCATTTTTGGGCTGAGAAATGAAGGGGAATTTTTAAAACAAAAGTTACATGAATGTACTCTGTGTCTAATGACACTTCTAGCGGACAGTATCCAATATTTCTGGCGCAACAGTGAGCTCAGAAGATTGGCACCAGTATGGCAATGAGCACGGTGAAAATAGTCTATAATAAGATGAGTAACGTGGTCATGTTTAGGTAAAAGAGCGGGATGCTGAGCTTCATACGGAAGATTTGCATTTGAAAGTCTATCTCCAATTCTAATAATTTTATCTTGATCTATAAAGAGGTCAAGTTTTTTAAGCGGGGAAGATACTTTAACGTTTTGAATATTATTAAATAAATTTTGAAAATGAACTTGTTGTACAGAGCGTATTAAATAGACTTCAGCTTTATTTAGCTCAGAAGCTGTGATGCGGCTGTGACCTTGATCACGAGAAAGAATGCGGGAAAATCTAAGTATGTATACTATTATGCGTAATATTTTATTCCATGATGAGTATTTTAGAGCAAGCTCGTAAATTAAATTAGGCTCAACAGAAGCGGACGCGGTACAAGTAACAAGCGTTTTACTATTAAATTCAGGTAGGTCCTCACAGCATTCGGGACTAAATGGAGTGATAGGCCATTCTGAAACTGGATCCCTCAACCATTTCGGGCCGTGCCACCATAAGTGATGTGACACTAGCTGCTCAGGTAAAATACCTCTAGAGAGACAGTCGCTAGGATTTTCTATACCACTAACGTGGTAGAAATGTTTTGGGTCAAGATTTTCTTGACATTTAGCAATGCGGTTACTAACGAAAACATTCCATCTATGTGGAGATGAATGTATCCATGACAGAGTAATTTTAGAATCGGAGAATGCGAATATGTTATCAATAGCGGTTCGAGCACTATAAGTCTCATTATAACTAGCGCGTAGCTGTGGATCGCGTAGCTTGGTACGCTCCAAAGCAAGTAAACGGCGGTGAGCAACGGAACGGGAATCACCTAACACGTCAGGATCCTCACGAAAAGGTAACGCGGTGCAATATCTGCCTGCGGAGTCCCGTGAGAAGTTACGAGAGAACAGCTGTTCACACTCCTTTTCGGCCGAGCTCATAAATTTTTGCGCGGGAATTTCTTCGAGCTCCCAAAACTTAAGTAGGGAATCATCTAAAGAAATAGTAAGGTCATTGGGACCAGAAATGAAAAAAGTCGCGGTATTAAAATAAGTGGATGCATTTTTATTAATATTAGAGTTAGCGGGAACGTCGCCCATAAGAATATAACCGAACACGGTTTCAAGGGCAGAAGGAGCGGGAGGTGCAATAATTTTTTGACCTAATAATAAAAATGGGAACAATTGTGCCCCGAGAACTACTTCGACCTCTCCGGGGATGTGCCACAGAGGGTCAGCGAGCGGTAAGTTACCTAAATGTTGCACTATAGAAGTCTCAACATATTCAGTCGGTAACCTGTCAGTAATGCAATCAACGACAAGAGCGGTAATATTATAAAAATATTTTTTATTTTTCGCGGTTATTTTAAGTTGAACGTAGCCGTGAATAGGACGCGAAGTGGATCCTACACCCTTTATAAAAGAATTGCTAAGCGGTATTATATTTAAATTTAGTTGTTTACAACAGGCAGTTGTAATTATGTTGTTTTGAGACGCGTTATCTATTAAACATCTAACTGAAATATATTTATTGTCCTTATTAGACGCATAAACTTGAGCGGTTGATAAAAGTACAGTAGTATGGGAAGGATTTAATTTATTAAAAGAATCGCGTTCGTTATCATTATTCTTATCAACTCGCGCTCGGGTGCATAGCGACACCGGTTGCGGAGCGTCCGTAGCGTTAGAAGGAGACGCGGTCGGATGCGCGGGCGAGGCTGCGCACGGGAGCGGTCGCGGCGCGGCGCTGGCGGCGGCGGACGTCTGCGCGATGCGGTTATCGCTGTTATCAAGACGCGCCGAGTGAGAGGGACGCGATTCGGAAACTATTTGTTGCGATTGTGAATTACTATCCAAATGCAAAAGAGAATGATGGTGTTTATTACAAGTTTTACAACTATACGAAGACTTACACTGAGAAGCAGTATGCGTAAGGCTGAGGCAGTTTACACAGCCTTTTTTAGATTTAACAAAATCTAAACGATCTTTAGTATTAAGTGCTTTAAAAGATGAACAATTAAAAATCTGATAGTGATCAGATTTATTACAAAATAAGCAAGTGCTTTTATTATTATTATTACGTGCAAGGAAAGCATGGTGGACTGTGTTTGAATTACGCGGTTGAGAACGAGAAGCGGGCGGATTATTAAGGTTGCTACCGACTGGGGCGGTTCGCGCGGAGCCAGCAATTGGCGTAGAAGTGCGATCTAATATTTTTACTTGCGATTTAATAAAATCAACAAAATCCTTATAAGAAGGAATTTCTTTATTCCTCATAAACATTTCAAAGGAATTAGCGGTTGCGGGATCTAACTTCTTTAAAGCTAAAGAAAGTAAGATAAAATCTTTCATATCTTCAATACCTAACTGTTCCAAAGCAGATACAGAAGCGTGGAAAGTTTCAATGAACGTATTTAAAGACGCGGAATTATTTAATGCGGGTTTAATATTGAATAAATTAGACATGTAGTGTGCGCCTAATGCTCTTTTATCTTGATATTTTTGAACTAAGCTGTCCCAAATAGAATTATAATTATCACCGGACGGTATAATACCTGCCGTGATTTTTAAAGCATTTCCTGTTAATTTACCTACAAGATATTGTACTCTTTGAGAATTCGAAAGATCAGGATTTGAATGTATATTAGATTTAAAAGATTCAAAGAAGACGGGCCAATTTTCTATTTTTCCATCAAATGACGGAATTTGAATTGGTGGTAGTTTGATACGACCTTTATATTGGGACGGAATAGTATTCTGCGCAGACACATTCGACGTAGTATTTGTCTTATTGACGATAAGAGAACGAACCCTTTCTATTCGGGTGTACACTGTATCAAAGGAAATAATTTTTTTATAATCAATCTTATATTCTGGATCAAGTTGCATATTTAACGCGTTAATTGTATCTAAATTGGCACTAAATTCATGACGAATTGTACTAATAATTTCAGTGTCCGCCATGAATGTCTCTGAGGAACGAAGGTCTGCACTCGCGGACGTGGAAATATTCTTAGAAGAATCATATAAGAACGATAATTGTTCAAAAATAGCTTCATTTTTAGCTTCCAATATTTTAATTTTAGTTTCAATAGCTTCCATTGTGAAAGATTGCGTAATAATAAATTGCAAAATTACCTAATTAAAGTAAAATGACGTAGGTAAGTAGGTAGGTATATCCAACAGTTTAGGCACCTACCTATATAGGTATGAAAGTTTATTTCAAGTCGACAGACAAGGCTCATAGAATGCAATTATATGCGTAGTAATAGTACAAATAGTAAGTACGTATTGCGGTTATTAGTACACCATATGATTTCGTATAATAAGATACGAATCGGTACCTATAAAATCTAAGTCCTAAAAATATGGAGGAGCGGCGGCGGTATTGAATACCTAACTACTTTTTATCACGATTGGCGTGGTAAAAATGGCGGGAGTACGAAATAACGTATTTATATAGTCTAAAACCTATTTATGAGGTATAAGACTTGCGTATTATGAGGTATATACCTATTTAGAGGCATAAAACCTATAGAAAGCGGGAAATTATACGTGATTTGATATGAAATTAAATTACTGTAATGGCTGACTCAAAATGAATCCGCTCGAAGGCGTACCAGAGAAAATGGTGGGTTTTTGCGTACAAATATCAATATGGAAAACGAGGAGCCTCCTAGGATAAAGGTAAGGACTTACCAGGAACTCCTATGGCAATCCACTGCACACAGCAACTATCACCACTATCTCACATCAAATCACAAGTCACTGAGTTTCACTGAGTTCAATTTACAAATCAACGCCTCCCGGTCGGCAGCGGTTTTCGTACTGTTTATTTATAAATCACAAAGTTTGATGTTTCCCGTTCGGTAGCGGATCTCGTACTGCCTTTTTGCCGCGTTGCGGGGCGCGCTCCTTACGTTTTGTGATGCGTCGCCGAAGTATGTAGAATATTCCCGAAGCTCTTGTCTCGCTTACACATATGAGGTGGGAAAAGGAGAGGAATCGGGAAGTAGAGGCTCGTCATTGATACTCAATATGAGTAGGTTTTACTATAGATATTATTATAGGTATTTTGGCCTAAACAATCACTTTTATTGGGCAACACGATTTTGGCCTATTCTGCACAAGCAGTGTATCGGCGAGGCGAATACTTTTTCGAATAATACGGACTATTATCCGGAAAGTGTACTGTGAATTGTATTTCTGTATTATTTCTCATTAAATGGTCTAGTGTTGTATTTATATGTTAAGAATATGTTATTGATAATTTATATATAGGGTTAAACATGTTACATAAATGGCCACAGATATGGTTCTTATACTGGCATATATCCAAGAAGACCAATTATTGGCTTCTTGATAACTATTTATATTTTAAGTTTGTTATTGTAATAGCTTTGGTTTTCCCACAAAAAAAAGTTGGTGAAAATTTTGTTCAGTAAGTAGTTTTAAAGCTTTTGTTCTAATAGACACGTAAGAACGACGGCAATTTTCAGGACCTTATTTTGTTTTCTGATCAGTTTTTGGTAAATATATTTTAATGTACAAACATACTGGTTCTACAGTTTTATCATATGTTTAGATAATTTGTATGTTTACATATTTTGTTTCTATGACTGTTCCAATGGCAGTACCTTTGACTATACTACTTGCTATACCTGTAGTTGTATCTGTAATTAGACCGTGGCCTTGTTGTACTGTTGGTTGTATTTAAGCCTATGGCTAGACCTGTGGGTTTCTTTGTGGTTGTGCCTGGACGCCAGGAATATAACTGGTGTCAATGTGATGTTAGTACTTCGAGGACGAAGTACATGTCAGTCTGGCCGTGTTAGATATTGGGTTAAATCTGATAGTTAAATGCCTACTTGATAAATTCATTATTTGCAGTGGCAGCACTACTGAACTAAATGTTACTTCCGGTTGATTATTAATTTAAACTTCCGATGCAACTTGATGTTATTTTTAAATTATAATTCTGATAACAATTGGATTAAAGTAATTGCAGAGTCATAAAGTGACTCCTAGGATAATTAATTGTTGATAAACATTTTTACTGTAAAGTAACGAGATGTGAATTGACTTCTGACGATTAATATTTCTATTGAACAATTTAATTGCTTTGACGAATCATATTATGATCATACCTATATTCGGTAATAGTTATTTCAATAATTAACAACTAGTACTATAATTTTTATTGATAATGGTTTACTAAAGTTATTATTAAGAGTAGTGACATTTGTTGATAAAATGTATTCACGTTGTGATCATGCCCTGTGAGACTTTTAGTTGTTGAATAAAGTACTATAAAATGGGCGGGTAAGTCTGGGTTTGGCCAGTCGTCGTTTGTATTTGAAAGTGATTACTTATAGTGGTAATAATGCAGTTAATCGTGATAATGTGAAATTACTGTCCGACGTCCGTCGACATAAAGATAAGTATATTTGATATTCTCAACTGTAAAGATTGATCATTTTAAAATAATGTGTTTTGTGTATTTGTTGTATACAGAGAATAACTCGGAATATGTGTAGTGGCCGTACATAAGACCTTAATATTGAGTTTCTTACCGGTATCTTCTCAATATGGTTCCGAACCGGTGGTAGCTTTGAGAGTAAATTCATGATTTTGGCCATTGATATGATATTTGAATAAATACATTCTAAAGTCTGGCCTAAATGATTATTTATTATCCTGACCTAAACCCATTAGTAGACTGATATAGTTAGGTATACCTGATTTGGAAATATGCTATATAATTAATTTAATATTATCATCCTAACGTTTGAATTACGTAATCTGATTCTTATTGTCTATTATCTGAACTGATTAATTTGTTGATAATTATATTAGAAATATAAAGGAGTAAAATCAATGTTAAATATTGAAGTTCAGATCAGAAATCTAAAGGTGAATAAATGAAATACATTGAAGCGTGGTCTTGTGATTTATTTATTAACACCTACTGGTGGGTTTTTGCGTACAAATATCAATATGGAAAACGAGGAGCCTCCTAGGATAAAGGTAAGGACTTACCAGGAACTCCTATGGCAATCCACTGCACACAGCAACTATCACCACTATCTCACATCAAAATCACAAGTCACTGAGTTTCACTGAGTTCAATTTACAAATCAACGCCTCCCGGTCGGCAGCGGTTTTCGTACTGTTTATTTATAAATCACAAATTTAGATGTTTCCCTGACGGTAGCGGATCTCGTACTGCCTTTTTGCGGCGTTGCGGGGCGCGCGCCTTACGTTTTGTGATGCGTCGCCGAAGTATGTAGAATATTCCCGAAGCTCTTGTCTCGCTTACACATATGAGGTGGGAAAAGGAGAGGAATCGGGAAGTAGAGGCTCGTCATTGATACTCAATATGAGTAGGTTTTACTATAGATATTATTATAGGTATTTTGGCCTAAACATCCTCCGCCGCCTTGAGAATACGTAGTGTTCTCAAAAGAAAGAAAAAATAATTAATTATAAGAACTAATTACAGATTATAATAATTACTAAAATACTGAATATAAGATGCGGTATGATTAATTTTTATTGTGAGGGTAATGGACATAACTTGACAATGGGTCTTTTGAATGATCCATTTGAAGTTTTTACTAAAGCGACGCGGATATTTCCATCCTTGCCAGGATAAACTTGTGATATTATGCCCAACGGCCAACGTAAAGGGGGAATATCATCTTGATGTATAAGAACCACAGTACCAATCTTAATGTTATCTTTATCAATGAGCCATTTCTGTTAACTTGAAGATTATGTAAATATTCTATACGCCATCTTTTCCAATAGCTACACACCATCTGATCTAATAATTGTTTCCGACAACGTAAAGATATGGTTTCCTCGGACACATTCTGAAGCGGCAATGAAGTCAATGGTGAAGCCATTATAAAGTGAGCGGGAGTAAGAGGCTCCGGGTAGGGATCCTCAGATAAAATGCAAAGCGGTCTAGAATTTAAGACTGTTTCAATTTGGGTAAGAACAGTGAGGAGCTCTTCATATGTGAGGAGCTGCGAACCGATAACACGGTATAAATGAGTTTTAATCGATTTTATATTAGATTCCCACAATCCTCCGAAATGTGGGGCGCGGGGTGGAATCATTTTCCATTCAATGCGGTACTGATCGGTAAGTAGTTCTTGTAATTGAGCTTTAGCTCCGACAAAGTTAGTTCCGTTATCGGAGTAAAGAAAAGAAACAGGTCCTCGACGGGAAATGAATCGCTTAAAAGCGGAAATAAAAGTATCTGATGACACATCAGTTGCCAATTCGATGTGTACAGCTTTGGTTACTAAGCATATAAACAAACAAATATATGCCTTTTGGCTCTTTTGACCTCTGCGTCTACATAATGTTACTTTAATGGGTCCAGCATAGTCAACGCCCGTATGCACAAACGCTTTGGTCTCCTGAACGCGGCAAGAGGGTAAATCAGCCATTTTTGGGCTGAGAAATGAAGGGGAATTTTTAAAACAAAAGTTACATGAATGTACTCTGTGTCTAATGACACTTCTAGCGGACAGTATCCAATATTTCTGGCGCAACAGTGAGCTCAGAAGATTGGCACCAGTATGGCAATGAGCACGGTGAAAATAGTCTATAATAAGATGAGTAACGTGGTCATGTTTAGGTAAAAGAGCGGGATGCTGAGCTTCATACGGAAGATTTGCATTTGAAAGTCTACCTCCAATTCTAATAATTTTATCTTGATCTATAAAGAGGTCAAGTTTTTTAAGCGGGGAAGATACTTTAACGTTTTGAATATTATTAAATAAATTTTGAAAATGAACTTGTTGTACAGAGCGTATTAAATAGACTTCAGCTTTATTTAGCTCAGAAGCTGTGATGCGGCTGTGACCTTGATCACGAGAAAGAATGCGGGAAAATCTAAGTATGTATACTATTATGCGTAATATTTTATTCCATGATGAGTATTTTAGAGCAAGCTCGTAAATTAAATTAGGCTCAACAGAAGCGGACGCGGTACAAGTAACAAGCGTTTTACTATTAAATTCAGGTAGGTCCTCACAGCATTCGGGACTAAATGGAGTGATAGGCCATTCTGAAACTGGATCTTTTAACCATTTCGGGCCGTGCCACCATAAGTGATGTGACACTAGCTGCTCAGGTAAAATACCTCTAGAGAGACAGTCGCTAGGATTTTCTATACCACTAACGTGGTAGAAATGTTTTAGGTCAAGATTTTCTTGACATTTAGCAATGCGGTTACTAACGAAAACATTCCATCTATGTGGAGATGAATGTATCCATGACAGAGTAATTTTAGAATCGGAGAATGCGAATATATTATCAATAGCGGTTCGAGCACTATAAGTCTCATTATAACTAGCGCGTAGCTGTGGATCGCGTAGCTTGGTACGCTCCAAAGCAAGTAAACGGCGGTGAGCAACGGAACGGGAATCACCTAACACGTCAGGATCCTCACGAAAAGGTAACGCGGTGCAATATCTGCCTGCGGAGTCCCGTGAGAAGTTACGAGAGAACAGCTGTTCACACTCCTTTTCGGCCGAGCTCATAAATTTTTGCGCGGGAATTTCTTCGAGCTCCCAAAATTTAAGTAGGGAATCATCTAAAGAAATAGTAAGGTCATTGGGACCAGAAATGAAAAAAGTCGCGGTATTAAAATAAGTGGATGCATTTTTATTAATATTAGAGTTAGCGGGAACGTCACCCATAAGAATATAACCGAACACGGTTTCAAGGGCAGAAGGAGCGGGAGGTGCAATAATTTTTTGACCTAATAATAAAAATGGGAACAATTGTGCCCCGAGAACTACTTCGACCTCTCCGGGGATGTGCCACAGAGGGTCAGCGAGCGGTAAGTTACCTAAATGTTGCACTATAGAAGTCTCAACATATTCAGTCGGTAACCTGTCAGTAATGCAATCAACGACAAGAGCGGTAATATTATAAAAATATTTTTTATTTTTCGCGGTTATTTTAAATTGAACGTAGCCGTGAATAGGACGCGAAGTGGATCCTACACCCTTTATAAAAGAATTGCTAAGCGGTATTATATTTAAATTTAGTTGTTTACAACAGGCAGTTGTAATTATGTTGTTTTGAGACGCGTTATCTATTAAACATCTAACTGAAATATATTTATTGTCCTTATTAGACGCATAAACTTGAGCGGTTGATAAAAGTACAGTAGTATGGGAAGGATTTAATTTATTAAAAGAATCGCGTTCGTTATCATTATTCTTATCAACTCGCGCTCGGGTGCATAGCGACACCGATTGAGGAGCGTCCGTAGCGTTAGAAGGAGACGCGGTCGGATGCGCGGGCGAGGCTGCGCACGGGAGCGGTCGCGGCGCGGCGCTGGCGGCGGCGGACGGCGCGATGCGGTTATCGCTATTATCAAGACGCGCCGAGTGAGAGGGACGCGAGTCGGAAACTATTTGTTGCGATTGTGAATTACTATCCAAATGCAAAAGAGAATGATGGTGTTTATTACAAGTTTTACAACTATACGACGACTTACACTGAGAAGCAGTATGCGTAAGGCTGAGGCAGTTTACACAGCCTCTTTTAGATTTAACAAAATCTAAACGATCTTTAGTATTAAGTGCTTTAAAAGAGGAACAATTAAAAATCTGATAGTGATCAGATTTATTACAAAATAAGCAAGTGCTTTTATTATTATTATCGCGTGCAAGGAAAGCATGGTGGACTGTGTTTGAATTACGCGGTTGAGAACGAGAAGCGGGCGGATTATTAAGGTTGCTACCGACTGGGGCGGTTCGCGCGGAGCCAGCAATTGGCGTAGAAGTGCGGTCTAATATTTTTACTTGCGATTTAATAAAATCAACAAAATCCTTATAAGAAGGAATTTCTTTATTCCTCATAAACATTTCAAAGGAATTAGCGGTTGCGGGATCTAACTTCTTTAAAGCTAAAGAAAGTAAGATAAAATCTTTTATATCTTCAATACCCAACTGTTCCAAAGCAGATACCGAAGCGTGGAAAGTTTCAATGAACGTATTTAAAGACGCGGAATTATTTAATGCGGGTTTAATATTGAATAAATTAGACATGTAGTGTGAGCCTAATGCTCTTTTATCTTGATATTTTTGAACTAAGCTGTCCCAAATAGAATTATAATTATCACCGGACGGTATAATACCTGCCGTGATTTTTAAAGCATTTCCTGTTAATTTACCTACAAGATATTGTACTCTTTGAGAATTCGAAAGATCAGGATTTGAATGTATATTAGATTTAAAAGATTCAAAGAAGACGGGCCAATTTTCTATTTTTCCATCAAATGACGGAATTTGAATTGGTGGTAGTTTGATACGACCTTTATATTGGGACGGAATAGTATTCTGCGCGGACACATTCGACGTAATATTTGTCTTACTGACGATAAGAGAACGAACCCTTTCTATTCGGGTGTACACTGTATCAAAGGAAATCATTTTTTTATAATCAATCTTATATTCTGGATCAAGTTGCATATTTAACGCGTTAATTGTATCTAAATTGGCACTAAATTCATGACGAATTGTACTAATAATTTCAGTGTCCGCCATGAATGTCTCTGAGGAACGAAGGTCTGCACTCGCGGACGTGGAAATATTCTTAGAAGAATCATATAAGAACGATAATTGTTCAAAAATAGCTTCATTTTTAGCTTCCAATATTTTAATTTTAGTTTCAATAGCTTCCATTGTGAAAGATTGCGTAATAATAAATTGCAAAATTACCTAATTAAAGTAAAATCTACGTCATTTTAAGTAGGTAGGTATATCCAACAGTTTCGGCACCTACCTATATAGGTATGAAAGTTTATTTCAAGTCGACAGACAAGGCTCATAGAATGCAATTATATGCGTAGTAATAGTACAAATAGTAAGTACGTATTGCGGTTATTAGTACACCATATGATTTCGTATAATAAGATACGAATCGGTACCTATAAAATCTAAGTCCTAAAAATATGGAGGAGCGGCGGCGGTATTGAATACCTAACTACTTTTTATCACGATTGGCGTGGTAAAAATGGCGGGAGTACGAAATATCGTATTTATATAGTCTAAAACCTATTTATGAGGTATAAGACTTGCGTATTATGAGGTATATACCTATTTAGAGGCATAAAACCTATAGAAAGCGGGAAATTATACGTGATTTGATATGAAATTAAATTGCTGTAATGGCTGACTCAAAATGAATCCGCTCGAAGGCGTACCAGAAAAAATGGTGGGTTTTTGCGTACAAATATCAATATGGAAAACGAGGAGCCTCCTAGGATAAAGGTAAGGACTTACCAGGAACTCCTATGGCAATCCACTGCACACAGCAACTATCACCACTATCTCACATCAAAATCACAAGTCACTGAGTTTCACTGAGTTCAATTTACAAATCAACGCCTCCCGGTCGGCAGCGGTTTTCGTACTGTTTATTTATAAATCACAAATTTAGATGTTTCCCTGACGGTAGCGGATCTCGTACTGCCTTTTTGCGGCGTTGCGGGGCGCGCGCCTTACGTTTTGTGATGCGTCGCCGAAGTATGTAGAATATTCCCGAAGCTCTTGTCTCGCTTACACATATGAGGTGGGAAAAGGAGAGGAATCGGGAAGTAGAGGCTCGTCATTGATACTCAATATGAGTAGGTTTTACTATAGATATTATTATAGGTATTTTGGCCTAAACACCTACCCTACATTGCAACTTCAACCTGTTTCTACATTCAGTAATGTAGAACTTCTAAGTAAATAATTACATAACTATAAACAGTTTCTAAACACCTGTTGATAAATTTCTCGATGACTCTTTATTTATTTAAGATTGATAGTAAATTGGTAGATATATACTCTTTCCCAATGATGTTGAACCGCTTAACCTGACACATAACATTTCTGAGCATAATGTTTTTTTAAATTATTAAAATCCACCAACAAATGATGAAGTTGATTATTAAAGTTTTAAAAACGACTTAATTAAAACGTTCCCTCCCGCTTGTAAATTAACGATGACGTCACGATGCAGGACCGCGCAACTCTGGATATTTTGTCTGTTTGTAACCTTTTCATGGCTTAACCACAGGTAAATGAAATTTGACAGTGAGATAGTTCAATTAGTGGAGAAGGACATGGGGATACTTTTTTCCGGATTCATCATCATCATCACTGTCATCATGAAGCCGTAGTGAACAGCTAATTTTACTGATATTATAAACTAGCTGTCCCCCGCGGTTTCACTCGCGTTTCCAGATTAAAAAGTAGTGTCTTTCTCGATACCATATGCATAGGCATATCTGCATGCTAATTTTCACCACGATCGGTTTAGCCGCTAAGGCGTGAAACGTATGAAACAAACGACACATTCATAATATTAAGTTAGGATGCGAACAACGAAATATAAAAGTATACTTTTATATTTCAATGGATGCGAAGTTTATTTGTTGGTTGGTCTTTCTTGCGTGATTATTTTCATAGAGATAGACCGGAGAGTAACAATGACATCTTTTGGATTCCGTAGCCAAATAGAAAAAATGCCCGCTAACGTGTGGAGCGTGAGCGGTAGGGAGGCGTCTTTCTTTGGCGCCCAAAGCGCTAAGCTGGCACTGGAATGAGACGAATTTTTATTATTATTATTGTCTGTTTCAAGTCTTTTCAGAGTTTGTATCACTGCTACGAGACTAGATCTATTTTCATGCAGTCTTAAAAAGTCCGATAAAAGTATGGACATAGAAACGGTAGCCTGCCATTCCTGGATTTCTGATGCAAACCAACTTTATTACATGTACATTTTCCGGTAGATGTCAGCACAGACTGCCAATAAATAAGTGTTTCTCTTTCTTGCAGGAATGGACCAACAGATCAACGCAAGAATCACTATCACTATCACATCACTATCATCATCATCACTACATAGTACAAAATGAAGTCGCTTTCCGCGGCTGTCTGTCTGTCTGTTTATCTGCTAACTCCTTCTAAACCACGCAACCCTCGATGATGTTTGATGCGGTTTTCAGTATCAGTTAGATAATTTTTCAAGGAAGGTCCTATATTAGTATGCCACCGTAATATTGTAAACACCGTTAGTTTATAATCTATCAAGCGAGATTATAAACTGCCGATAAATTGTGAACTGTATCATACTGCTTACAATATAACGTGAAATTAAAAAGGAAATGAAAAATATTTATTCTTAACGTATTACTTAATTTCCGATAGTTTTTACGACACGCGACCATGCGCTAAGCTCTGTTTCTTTATGATTGAGGAATAGGGGAGAGACCTTATGCCATGAAGCAGGTGTGCTCAGACGCATCATTTTGAAATAGTAAAGGGTATTAGCTTTGCCTGGGCTATTCACTATGCCCGGACTTCCCCTACTCCATACATAGTCCATACGGCTGTCATCTAGCCGTCTGGGACACTTCGACGTCAGCTTGGTAGGACTTGGTAGCCTTTTGACTCGGTTTAGCGGCGTAGTACCATTAGAATTGTCAATGAACTGCCCTGCAGCTGCCCCTCTTGCCCCCCTTGGTGACGCCCATGCCTCTCGCCATCGACGGGGAGTCCATGCTCACATTGCTCACACATTGGAACCGAAATGGTCTCGCATCGTGTTTTTCAGAGAAGCTTCCTATCGCGGACGCTCACGAGCTCCTCGTCGCGTGGGTTTTCCCCTGGGATTACAGCATTAGGTTCAAGAAGGGAGTGGGCAACGGGCAAATAATATCCCTAGTCCTTGCAACAGCATTTATAGGATACGGTCATGATACGGTATATAACCGCTTACCTACTATCAGGCAGGCCATATACTTGTTTGCTACCATAGTTCAGAAGTATAAAATCACTTTGTCACACCGAATACCAAAATTTTTTTTGGGTTTTATTTATTTATAAATCTAGGAATCTACTTAGGTCTCAAAGGAGCTTCCTTGCGCGGACGCTCAAGGAAGGTGGTTTTCCCAATGGCGTACAGCATGGGGTTCATCAAAAAGGGTGTGAAGAGATTTCTGCAGGGTCGGCAACGCGCGAGTAACACCCCTGGAAGCGTCCATAGGCTGCGGTAATCGTTTACCATCAGGTGGGCCGTATGCTTGTTTGCTACCTAAGCAGTTTAAAAAACGAACAGCAAAATATACTTCTACATAAAGTGAAAGCATAATTTTGCTAAAATTAACATAAAAGCCATTCAATTGTTATTTTTCGAAGATGAATTTGCCAGATTACCTAACTACCATCGATCCAACTACCGTACCGTTCTCAGCTGCTCTACGTTTGTGTATCTTCGTAGGTATTTCGGTTTCAAAGGTTACTTAGGCGATTTTTTCACAACCGCGGGCACATTTTCACAACAATTTTTTGAATAATTCGCTGCACGGCGATTACTTATAACAAGCTGAAGAATCTAAATAATCTAGATCACTGTAATTAAGTACCTACAGGAAATTCTCACAAAATAATTAGGTATCCAATATATTGGGGTGTTTTTTTTATTATAAAGTGAAATTGGATCAAAACACTATTACCTACTTTATATTTATAGGTCCCCAGGTCAGTTTCCTATTAGGCCAAATTAGGTAACAGCTAAGTATTATTATCGTTAAGAGCAGTTAAGCTGCAGAACGGTCTGGCCGTTCTGCAGCTTGTAATGTATCTAGTAATTATCGAGCGCGCCTTCAGATAAAGAGGTCTAATAAAAAGGCCACTCAACTACAATGTATGTTGCTGAATATAATGAATTTCCCGAACTACCTAGGTACTTACATAATCTGTTGTGAATTCTATTCAGCAGTATTATTCGCATGGCCTTTTTATGTCACATAACTAGGTATACCTACTTACCCACATCGAAACCTGATAATCATAACACAATTTTAAAAGTAAATACGTACAATAAATAACAAGATATACCTATAATATGCATTGGTACTTAGGTTCAGAAACAAAAGCAGTGTGTCTCACTCAATTTGAAGAATGTCGAGTAAAAAGTATGAAGTACAGTTCTCAAGCTTGGAAGTTATTCTCTGCGTCGGAAGGTAAGGATAATAGGCAACAGTTCCAATTAGGCGACAAGGGCGTTTGTTAACATTTAATTAATGTCAGGGAGCCATTGTGTCGGCGTCGTCAGGCTCCAGGGCCGCCAGCTTCCACTGCTGTGTCTTGAACCGCAGTCGCTCCTACAAATCAGTTTAGCAATCTTCTAAATTAAATCGCTTTACTTTGCGTACATTACGGTTTGGACATACAGGTTAATAAATTGTGTCAGTGATAAGCCGGCAGTGTATGATATACAAAGTGCAAAGATTGCTGTAGCTTTGCGATACAAGAGAAGTGTTGTAAGATTGGAAGGGTAGTTGCTCGCAGGTGTCGCTCGCTAATGATGCGATGCAGTGTCGCCTCCGGCGGCGTAGACATGAGGAGCCCTCATCGGAACTTCTTTTGCATATTTTTTTCCTATTATTTTGTTTCATCTGATTGGGCCTTATTGTAAATTCTGCTATACAGGTCGTTATTTTGGTCAGCGACGAGCGACTCAGGGTCGATAATACAACTGATACTGGTGCTAAAAAATATATAAAAATAATACTTTATTTTTTTATAATAACAAAAATAAAAAAAAAATTATTTTGAAAATCATGTAATAAGCTAAAATATAGACGTAATACTCAACGGGAGTGCGAGGGAGTAAAGGGGTGGGGCAATGACGGCTTGCGCCTAGCTCTAGTCAGTACACGTGGCTAGTGACCATACTTTGCGGTAATTTTATTTCAAATTGAATAAGGTATTTCTCAACGCATTTACAGTATTTAATGGAATTAAGTCCATTTTTGGAAAATGTAGATTTTGTACTACCGCTCCTGGGTCGCTTGTCGCTGACCAAAAAAACACCCTGTATAAAAACAACACCTCATTTTATAATCCTATCATCCGTATGTGTCGCCTCTATAATGAAATCAATTGCACTAATAATACTCGTACCTTAGATATATTTGACTCGCAACCTGTTAAATTTAAAAATAATGTCATGTAAGTTTGTAGCCAATTTTCATGATTGTTATCTATCTGTGTTAGTGTCTTGTTAATTAAAGTTTAATTTCTCTTATTTTTAATATATTTAAATAATTGTTTACTTTGTTAGTCATGTTGTGCCCACATGTTTTTGGGTGTCTTTTATTTTATGTAACCTGCTTTTAATTTGATGTGTACCTGTTATGTGAGCCAAATAAATAAAATAATCTCAATTTGCTGTCTGTAGATACCTATAATTGAAATCGCCATATCGGGTGATGGTTCGCATGTAGCTGATATAATCGTATTATCATGTTTTATTGCTATTCAAAGAAATGTTTACGAATGTAATAAGATTTTTCCTTAGCGACGTAGAAGGTAAAAGATTTGATTTATCGTAGTGGGCTAGTGAGGCGCGCTGACCGCCCGCGCCCGCTCCCGCGTCCGTAGCACCCGGCAGGGCGGAGAACTGCCCGCCGCTCGGCCGCGCGGCCGCTAGCCCGCCCGGACGCGTTATTAAACTTTTCCCCATATTAAACATTCCGGAGACGAATACATTTTATTGTTGCCTCGGACCGACGTCAGAGGCCCCTACAAAGCGAAACTCAAAGACGGCAATTGCGAAATAAATTGAAA
This sequence comes from Polyploca ridens, assembly GCA_951394255.1. Classification (NCBI taxonomy): domain Eukaryota; kingdom Metazoa; phylum Arthropoda; class Insecta; order Lepidoptera; family Drepanidae; genus Polyploca; species Polyploca ridens. Next base: position 9,390,935 of record OX596249.1, read on the forward strand.
GCAATTTGATATTGCGTTGTAAGTAATAGCCGTCAGAACCCCGCAAGCCTGTAGGAGACATTTTGTATGCAATTTAGAAAAGTTTCTAACGGGTCATTTGACTGTGCTACTTATACCAAAGTAGAACGTTGAGGATTTATTGTTAAAAAATATGTTATTGTCATTTATTATTAATGCTTGTAATCATTTCATAAATTTAATAAATAAATATGTTCATTCGCGAAGATGGAAGCAGAGCACATTTTTCTACTGGGGCAGATGTCTCGGTATTGAGATCCACATTTTACTGGGGATATTAAATCAACTGTCCCAACGTAGCATGGTGTGGCCATGATGCCGTCTCTGGCACGTTACCAATTTTGGCCTTCAGGTCATCATTTTTAAACAAAGAAACGTCAATTTTACTCAGCACTTCCCTAACCGTTGTCGCCACTATAAAATGTATGCCCGGTTCGGAAAAAACCGTAGATCCGGGGCTGATGGTTTCCTTACGATGATTTCCTTTACCGAAATCTCAAGCTCATGGTAGGATTCGAGCCCGCGACCTTCGCCTTGGCATTCGACGTCATTACAACTGAATTATCATCGCCCTGTTTTTCGCCCCCAAGCCACTGGCGCCTATTGCTACAGCTTCTGTCACTTTACCCGGCGCTGATTTTACCTTGCCTATGACAGGGAATCGAACTATTGGTCTTTAGCCGAGCTTCACCGCTCTGCCACCAAAGCTACATAATTATTATATGCCTACCAAAATTAAAGGGCGTCAACGAAGTCTAAGAAATTAAAATAATAAATGTGAGCCCTAGAATACGTGAGTGACTAGGTGTACTTAGATAAACCATCCAATTAGATGTTGGCTTTGTTAACTTTTAATTAACGGCATGATGTATAGAATATTCTAAAGGCTATAAAGTAACTAGCTTCCTAAGTTAGGCAATTATGAAATTGTCCGTGTAATGTAAACGTAGATAGATGGTATCTATCTACGTTTACATTAACAGACAATTATCAATTATCGCGTCCTTATTCAGGGTACAAGTGGGTACTTGTACCCTGAATAAGGACGCGAGTCGCGCTATAAAATAGTATATGAATCTTAATTAGTTTAGGGTATGTATTTACATACCACATAACCAAACACCTGACATTACTAAGTAGGCATTGGCTTTTACCACGATCGACTTGGCTAAGGCTATATTAATTTTGTTCTTAATTGTTTTTCGTCTTCGTCCATCTTGGCCGCCAAGAGTTTTCATCAGTCGACGCTCTAATCCGAAAACTCATTTCCGATGAATAAAATTGTAGGAAATAGAGCAAGCCTCGTTCGCAAAAATCCTTGATAATTCCGTTGTTGTTTTAATTAACTGGGGTTTACCCATAATTACCTACGTTTATTTGTCATCGAATATGTATGTAATCCGTCATTGTATACAATTCCTAGGAAATTTATACAATGTCAAAAATCGGCAGGTAATGTGTGAAATACATTTTAATAAACCTACAGGAATAAGGTAGATTACAGCCCAAAATTGTGCATGAATAAGTAAGTATCCCACCAAAAACATTTTTATGTAAAATGTTGCCAAGACATATGGCTCGCACTGTCAAAAAGTTATCAGATCTCATATAGAGCCAAGCTTATAACTCTACATGCACTTACTCTACAAGCCCTAACTTCACAAACTCTACACCTTAGTCAAAATATGTGGCTTGGCCGTTTCGCTACCGTCACATGGGAGTAAGGTGAAGAATGTATTTACTGTTCATAACTTTTTTGTTATTCAATAGTTCTTGTAGTAGTGAAACGGCCAAGCCACGTATTTTGATTACGGTGTGTAGAGTTTGTGAAGTTAGGGCTTGTAGAGTAAGTGCATGTAGAGTTATAAGCTTGGCTCTACATGAGATCTGATAACTTTTTGACAAGCCATAGCTCGCACTGTCAAAAAGTTGTCTTGGCAACATTTTACATAAAAATGTTTTTGGTGGGATTTCACTTCTTTTTGTAAGCTGCTTATGATTTTTTTTTTGAAATTTCCAAATCTTATATTTTTTTGTTGTTTGTGTACTAATACGAGCATAAGCATACATACTAAATTTCAGCTTTCTAGGACTTCAGGAATTACCCTATGAATTTTGATGATCATCAGTGAGTCAGTGACGAAATCGGGGTTTTTTAGATATCAATATATATATAACCGATAAAAGGAAAACTCCGAGTAGTTCTTCAGTAATTCACAATTTATTCACCAATATACTTTCACCAAAACCAATATAAATTCACAAAACTAAACACTTTTAAATTGCACTGTTAAACACTTTTTGGTAAGTACTTTATGATGTTCACACTCTTAAACTCCAAACAAGAATGAATTATCGCCCTGATCCGTTCAAGAAGAAAACGTTTGTACCCCCACTAACGAGATATATCCCACCCACAACCAACTCTCTCATTGGTTAATCATTTTACGTCGTTCTCATTGGACGGATCAACTTTTGACTCAAAACAATAACTTTTAATATTACTAAGCTCTAAGAGATAATTATCTTATTATTTATATATTTCGAGAACATAAAAATAAACAAACTAAAGTAATATTAATTGTACATATTTCTAAGATTTGTGTTTTTGTGACACAATTATTGTAAAATATTGGAATTTAAATCAAAACAGCATCCTTTTTATAAAAATATCTAACAAATAAAATCTAAAGTATAAGAGCTATGTTATTGAAACTTAGGTAATATGTTTAATAAGAATTTTGTTTATCTGGTATAATCCAAACCACAATAAATTTATAATATTAGGGTTCAAATAAACGACGAAGCGTTTCGAGAAAAGGAAGGTAGTGCCCTTTCGCTTCGCTTGGCTGTCTTGGCAGAGGGCACTTCGGTGCCCCCAGATTCATGTACAATTTTGAGAATTTATTTCATTATGTAAACTGATTATAATTAACGTAAGGGCTGATAACTTGTATTGGAGCAATTATTTTTCAGGTTAAATAACCTATAAAACACAGGTAAAACAATAATTTTAGAGTTTATAGGGTAGTTTATGTTTTATTTCGAGGCCAAGGAATAAGACGTGTAAAAACCCAACGTTTTTGGAGAAAAACAAAATCAATGGTTTCAACACAAATTTTCATGCAAACGCCAATATTAGAGATCAGTCTCATACACAAGATCAACAGGGTTATACAAAAGTCATACATAAATTATACTTGTAAATCATCAAATAAACCTAACAATGTTCTAAAAATGAGGAGACTTTAATTAAGTGGGTACCTACGTGTGCAAGGCTACATATTAAGTTCAAATCTTTATAGTATAACTAGCAGCGAAACCCGGCGTTGCTCGGGTTAAAATACATCGCATGTTTAATGGTATAAAAAACATATAAGGATACATTATTTAACATATTATAGATTTCTATTTTCGATATTGAGAGACTTTCCAGAACATTCAAATAGTTTGTTCTTTTTTTACTCGACTGCAATCACTATTGAACTGATGAAAAGTCACTGAATTTCGATTTATATACCGAAACGATTTATATTCCAGTACCAGATCACTCAAGAATATTTAGATGTACATCACTTCGATTTGGTTTTTATAGATTAATAATAACACTCGTACACATTTTGGAACTTTCCAGACCAATCCAAAAAAAATTAGAACTTTCTAGAACATTTTAAATCGCTTATAATAAATTGAACTCATTTTAGAATTTTATAGATAATTCTAGAAATATTTAGAACTTTCTCGAACATTTTAAATCGTTTATAATAAATTGCACTCATTTTGGAACTTTCCAGATAACTCGGAAAATTTCTAGAACTTTCTCAATCATTCTAGATCGATCATAATAAACTGCACTCAATTTGGAACTTTCTATAACATTCGAGATCAATTATAACCGTTTTACACATTTTGGAATTTTTTTAGATCATTCTAGAAATTTCTAGAACTTTCTCGAACATTTTAAATCACTTCTAATAAATTGCACTCATTTTGGAACTTTCCAGATCATTCGGAAAAAATTTGGAACTTTCTCAATCATTCTAAATTGATCATAATAAACTGCACTCATTTTGGAATTTTCCAGATCATTCTAGAAATTTCTCGAATATTCTAAATCGATCATAATAAATTGCACTCATTTATGAACTTTCCAGATCATTCGGAAAATTTCTAGAACGTTCTCAAACATTCTATATCGATTATAATAGTTTGCATTCATTCTAGAATTTTCTAGATCATTCCAGATATTTGTTGAACTTTCTAGAACACTCCAGATAAATTATAACCGTTTTACTCATTTTGGAACTTTCTAGATCATTCAAGAAATTTCTCGAACATTCTAAATCAATTGCACTAATTTTGTAACTTTCCAGATCATTCGGAAAATTTCTAGAACGTTCTTAAACATTCTAACTCGATAATAACAGTTTTGGACATTTTGGAACTTTCTAGATGAAGCCAGATCAATTATAACCGTTTTACTCATTTTGGAACTTTCTAGATCATTCAAGAAATTTCTCGAAAATTCTAAATCGTTCATAATCAATTGCACTCATTTTGGAACTTTCCAGATCATTCTGGAAATTTCTAGAACGTTCTCAAACATTCTAACTCGATAATAACAGTTTTGGACATTTTGGAACTTTCTAGATGAAGCCAGTAATTTGTAGAACTTTCTAAAAAACATGCTATATCGATTATAATAGTTTGCATTCACTCTAGAATTTTCTAGATCATTCCAGATATTTGTTGAACTTTCTAGTACATTCCAGATCGATTATAACCGTTTTACACATTTTGGAACTTTCCATTCCAGAAATTTTGAGATCTTTTCAGAAGTCCTCATGCGTTAGAAAAGGACAGCAATATATGTTTTAACATTTTCGCCACCCACAACCACCCCGTTCCACCCACCGCGACCAGACTCCCTTACTACCACCTGGAGACCAAGGGGTATTTACCACCCCAATGGGAAGTTGATTGGGGTTGGTGGTGATTGAGAAAACTGCGTATTTACGTACCCACAAAAGCATTTTATATATATTATTAGATTTTGATTGAACAGCTATACGAATTTAACTTTGCTCATCGATGCAGACCAATTTCATTAAGAAAGTCTATGTACATATTTATCATAAACTTGATTTTATAGCTAAAGACAAAATACAAGAAAAAAATCGTGTAAATACGTGCGAGTACCTACGGCATCTACGAACGTAGTACTCGTACTACTCGTAGCTCACTGTTGTATAAGTAAGCGAGGTGGACTTTTCGCTAAGTGATTGGATCGGTCCATTATCTTGTATCTTCTGATTTCTACCAAGTCGCCCAACTCTTTTGATTCACTCGAAGCAATGAATGTAAATGTCTCGTATTTATTTATTTTCGTATATAAAGAGGATGTTGTGTACATTCGAGCACTAAAGTGCAAGCCGACATTGATATACCTATCTGTTACTACATTTCTATATGGGTACGGCTCTACTACAAGGAAATGATCCACTCTTAGCGCTCGATCCTTAATTCAATATTTTTTCCGATTTGAACTTTCAGTGAGACATTAAGATTTGGCAACTAAAGAATTTATGTATTAATTTATGTGCATTTATATTAATACCTAACGGTAAGTGCGTGGCAATATTGTAAGAAGGAGCGAGAGAGTTACGAGGTAGACTTATGGCTTCCATTCAGTCGTGGAGAGATAGTAATGCTTGCAGGCAATCACATAAGTGGATCAAATAGCTGTAGTCCATTTGGATAATGAACTAGCGACTCTGTAACCTCGGTGAGTTCTTTTATTGTTCACTCATTGATATAACTTCTAGTATATTTATTTACTATTGAACGACTGTCCATTGATCGTTGTGTCGAATCAGTTATCTCACGAATCAGATGCAGATATATTGCATGCTTGCATATTTTAATAAAAAAATTGAATTGTTGTTCCTTCCATTATTTTGTATTGACTGATTTATTTATTTATTTTTTTATTCAGAACAAAAACACATTATACAATAAACATATAAAACGATAACAACTGCAGTAGTTAAAAACTGTGTCGCAGCTATTAACGCCCACCTCAGAGCAACAATATTAAATCAGAGGTTCCGAATTATAAACGTAACAAATTAATAATTATAATTATAGTAATGCATGACATAAAATAACATGTTGAAGACATATTTTTTATTTGAAACCACATTAAAAAAGACCAATATATATATATATATATATTAAGTACCTAATAACATTCATTAAATTTGTGTATGCGTGTGTGAGTTGGGGTGTGGGGGGTGTGTATGTGTGTGTGTGTGTGTGATTGGCTTGACTTTATTTAGAATACTATTTATATCTACCTAAATAATGTAATCTTTCCTAATAGTTGATTGTATAACTATTCACGAGAATCCAGTTTCCATTTTAGTAAAATCTGTCACCGTAACGTGCCTGGCTACTGACGTAACTACAGTGCAGTGTACACAAAGTGGTATCTGATCAATCCATTATCGGGGCCCGTACTCTGTCCAGGAGCTGTTAGGCCGCAACTTGACGACACACATTTTCCATTTCCCCCCTTGTCCCAACACCGGCCCAGTTTCGCGTCTTCCATAATTCAATCCATATTGAATCCATTGTGTCTCTATCACTATACACTACTCTATCCACTCAATATCACTCGGATTGTTGCTTTTTACTATGTAACTACAGAGTGTAACGATGTATCAAATTAAATTAAACATATTAATAATAGCATCGGTTTATTAAAATTTTGGATGGGCGCGACGAAATTATTCGATTAGCAATTTAATTTTGCATACATAGGTATCTCAAATGGATTTGGAGTTGACTGATTCGTAGTAACTTAATGAGATTTTCCTCGGATTCCTAAATTAATTCCTCAGCCTGTTTCACAAAATTGGAAATAAATGTTGATTAATTAATATTGATATACTAGTTGCGCCCTGCGGTTTCATCCGTGTTCCCGAGGGAACGCCTACCCGACCCTACCCTAGAATATACAGGGTAGGGACCATACCGTTTAGTTTTCTTAAATTTTCTAATTTTCTGCGCAACTTTGTTATTTTTTTTTCGTAAGAACCTTCTCCAGAGTATTAGAAAACTTTAAAAAAGAGAAGGATGTAATCGTTCTCAATGGATTCATTTTTATATAGAGACTAGCAGACCCCCGCGGTTTCACCCGCGAACGGTTTTTTATTTTTTTACGCGGAACACTAATTATTTTTCAAAAATAAAAGTACTTAGCTAAGTTACTCATAAGATCAGTTATGAACCCGCATATTCTTAATCTATGTATGAACCGGAACAGACAAAAATTTTTAAAACTCAATCCGATTTTATTCAAAAAAAGAACTGACATAAAAGCTTGGTGTAATGCATAGATAGATAATTGTAGGTAGATAGGCTGTCAGCGTATAGCGAAGAAGATAGCGATAGTTCGACATAATTACATATATATTTGGATTTTTATCGTATTTAGACGAAATTATCTATAAAATTTGCGTGATATTAACAGAAAATACACTTGAGTATAGTAATCCTTTGATTTACTTACAGTATCAGTTAAAATAAACTACTGACCGATGAAAGGTTATGTTTGGTTCATTTCATTCACTAAGTACGGCTTTTACAGCCAATTACAGTATTACCCAACATATATGGCGCGTCGTGAATCATCGTACTGTTATACCCTTGATTCTCTCCTTCAATTCTGCTGACCAATCCTTAATCCACTCCTTTTAGTTCAAGCCTATATTCAGATCATCTAGTCCCAGTCAGTCGGTTCCTAAATCCCATCCGCGCCGGTCATATTAATTTTTGTATTGTCTTATTATTATTTTTATTAACATTTAATAAATGTTCTTTGTGTGTGCAAATAATAACTTTTTTTTAAAAACCTAATCACCAGACTCCGTATAACATTGGTGGCAGCGGTGGGATCTCAAAGGTCCCCGGAATTCTCTAATCTGTGTATGAAAAGTGCAAAAAACAATCACTGTGTCGTGAAATAAAGTGTGACCGCCGCCGGGTATTTCATCACCGTTTCCACTGTGTCAACTTACCTTCATCGCCGTGTCTTTCATCACCGTCTCCATCACCGTGTTGACTTACCTTCATCACCGTCTCCATCACCGTGTCGACTTACCTTCATCACCGTATCTTTCATCACCGTCTCCATCACCGTGTTGACTTACCTTCATCACCGTCTCCATCACCGTGTCGACTTGACTTCATCACCGTCTCCATCACCGTGTCGACTTACCTTCATCGCCGGGTCTTTATCACCGAGTCCGTAATCATCGCATCAGAACTGCTAAAGAAAATATGGCATCTACGTTCCAGCTGTGCTCACGTTCCAGCATTCAGTGAGTTCTTTCCAGTGACTTTTGTCAATTTTGAGTTCTATTATTTAGTGTACATTTTATATTTTAAATTATAAAGTCCAGTAAGTGTGCGATAGCCCTTATTTTTTATCATAGCCGAGCGCTTCTCGCCCACGCAGAATTCCTCAAACCGATAACGCTCCGTCTCATAACCGATTCACTGTGCTTCTTTAAGATTGATTTATTAATTATGTTTCAAACTTGATTAATATTAAGTTATATGTTAGTTTAATTCTTCGCTTTGATGACCAAACCAAAAGAAGTAAAAGACGAGGAATTACAAGTTAAAATGTCGGAAATCGATTTAAACGTATTAATTAAATTTATCGGAACTTTTGATGGTTCAAGAGACACACTGATTCCGTTTCTAAATAATTGCCGAAATGCAATAAACCTAGCAGCAACCTCCCAACAGGAAATACTCTTCAAATATATCCTAAGCAGATTAACAGGAAAAGCGGAATCGGTGTGTGCTATTAAAGAATTTACTAAATGGTCTCAACTGGAAGAGTTTCTCAAAACTCAGTTTGGCGATAGAAAACATTACGCCCATTTACTTGCCGACCTCCAAATCTGTAAACAAGGCCCTACAGAGAATGTGGGTCAATATTCTTTAAGAATAGAGTCTTGCTTAGCAAAACTTTTAACAGAAATCAATATTTCAATTCCTACCAAAAAGAAAGATGAGTTATCAGGCCGGGTAGCCACGATGCAGGACCTAGCATTGAATAGGTTCATAATGGGACTCGACCCCAGATTGGCAACTGTCGTTAGATGTCGTGATCCAAGTACGTTAAATGAAGCCATAAATTTTGCCTCAGCCGAAGAAAAAATCTTAGGCATTACATACAGAAGTGGTTCATTTTCGTCTTCATTTAAAACAAATCAGCCAAATGCATATAGACAGAATTTTAATTCGTCATATTCCAGATCTCAAGAACAAACTGCTCCAAGGTCACGAGGTCAATCGTATTTTGCAAGACCTCAAGGTCAACCTGGATCTTCTAACTCACAGGCCCCTGTGTGTAGGTACTGTAAGAATATAGGTCATACTATTGAAAATTGTCGCAAGCGAGAATACAATAACCGGAGATTCGGAAATTCTCCAAATCAACAATCTCCAGTTCCGAATCGTCAAATTCAACCTATTCACTCGATTAACACGCCCGAGAGCTTTGACGAGGTAGATACCCATAATTTAAACGAACAGGCCTTCCCGTCCAGTGTCGTGCGGGAACACTAAATGGTAAAATCGATACTAATTCAAAAAATCCACTGAATCCACTGAATCAATTAAGTAAAATCGATACTATTTCTAAAAATCCACTGAATCCACTGAATCAATTAAGTAAAATCGATACTATTTCTAAAAATCCACTGAATCCACTGAATCAATCAAGTAAAATCGATCCTATTTCCAAAGATCCACTGAATCCACTGAATAAAATCGGTACTATTTCCAAGAATTCACCGAAGCCACTGAATCAATCAAATACTTCGCGTCCTTCACTGGACCCCTCTGTTTCTAAGTTCACTAACCGATTAGTCAGCTATGATGATCCTAATGTTTGTAAACCTGCCTCTCTCCAATCGCAAAACTTAGACGCCTTCGATGAAAAACCTCCTACAAAATCTTGTGACGCATATACAGCACCTGAAACAAAAAAATATAAATTAAAAACATATAATATTACTACAAATCCAAAGAACAAGTACTTACCCTTTGTGGAAGTTCAAACCTCCGTCTCATTGAAACCCTTGAAGTTCCTTGTCGATAGTGGCGCATCCATCAGCCTTGTAAAAATAGACGCTATCGATATAATGCCTGAAATAACAAATCAGATCATAAGTTTTAGTGGTATAGGATCAAGTGACAATCCGATGCGTTCACTTGGTCTTATATCCATAAACTTCGATTCTTTAACCAACAAATTCCACATCATTCCCAATCTCGATTTTCCCTACGACGGTATAATTGGTAATGACTTTCTTTCTACTGCAAACTGCAAAATCGACTACGTCGAAAACGTACTTATAATTGACGATAAAAAACTTAATTTGACATTCACTGAACCGATTATCACCATTCCCCCTCGTACAGAAACTGTGATTGAATGCTCCGTTACTAATCCTGAACTGAGAGAAGGGCTCATCCTTGATCAGAAACCTATCGAATCGTTATTAATAGCAAACTGTATGGTCACTGTTAAATCAAATTGTCGTATTAACATCTCAGTCGTAAATATTTCTGAACATCCTATCACTATTGACTCCACGTTGAAACTCAGTCTCATCCCTTTCGATTCAAGTGATTCGATACCTCATGAAGTAAACACTGTCTCACACCATGACAAAATTCAAAGTGCTTATCTACGAACAAATCAAGTAATCGATCAACTTCGCGTTTCACACCTAAATCGTGAAGAAACCCAAGCCTTACAAGAAGTATGTAGTAAATTCTCAGACATATTCTTCTTACCTGGAGACAAATTATCTTCTACTAATGCCATTCAACATGAAATCAAGACAACATCCTCAATCCCTATTCATACAAAAACTTATCGTTTCCCCGAATGCCACAAACATGAGGTCGAAACCCAAATGAATAAAATGCTCGATCAAAACATCATCAAACCTTCTTCCTCTCCTTGGTCTTCTCCAATTTGGATAGTCCCAAAAAAAATGGATGCTTCCGGGCAAAGGAAATGGCGCGTCGTTATAGATTACCGAAAGCTTAATGACATCACAATTGGTGACTCTTATCCCATTCCCAATATTTCTGAGATACTTGATCAACTTGGAGCTAGTAAATATTTCAGCACATTGGACCTAGCGTCAGGATTTCATCAAATTAAAGTATCTCCAGAAGATTCTGCTAAAACTGCATTCTCTGTGCCCCAAGGCCATTATGAATTCACACGAATGCCTTTTGGATTGAAAAACGCACCATCCACTTTCCAACGCCTTATGAATTCTGCCCTAACCGGCTTACAAGGTATTAAATGTTTTGTTTATTTGGATGACATAGTAATTCACTCTTACGACCTTCCTTCCCATATCTCTAACCTCGAAGAAATCTTCCAAAGACTCCGCGAATTCAATCTAAAACTCCAACCCGACAAATGTGAATTTCTTAGGAGAGAAGTCTCCTATCTTGGACATCTAATCACTGACGAAGGCGTAAAACCTAACCCAGACAAGATCAAAGCTGTAAGAGATTTTCCAACTCCAAAATGTGCTAAGGATATCAAATCCTTTTTAGGACTTGTATCCTATTATCGCCGTTTCATCCCCAATTTATCAAAAATTGCCAAACCCTTAACGCAACTGTTAAAAAAAGATACTATATTTGAGTGGCAAAACCCACAACAATTAGCCTTCGATACTCTAAAGGAAAAATTAATTACCGCACCTCTGCTTATATATCCCGACTTTTCTAAGCCATTTGTTCTGACTTGCGATGCATCTAACTATGCTATTTCAGCCATCCTCTCACAAGGCCCAATCGTAAAAGACAGACCTATTGCATATGCTTCTCGCACTTTGAACAAAGCCGAAACTAATTATAGTGTTACAGAAAAAGAATGCCTAGCAATCCTATTCGGTACAAAAATATTTCGCCCATACTTATATGGACGTCAGTTTAAAATTATTACTGATCATAAGCCTCTAAAATGGCTTTTTAATTGCAAAGAACCGGGATCAAAATTAGTGCGATGGCGTCTCAAATTAGAAGAGTTTGACTACGAAGTTGAATACAAAAAGGGAAAAATTAATTGCAACGCAGACGCTTTATCCAGGTTCCCAGTAAATCCAATCCGAGATGTAACTCTTAATCCTAACTCTGATACCAACCCGCTAAACCCTTCTAACCTTGAAAACATACCTACCAATCCGTCTCCTCACAGCGCAATCCCAAATACATTGGATATGGAATTCCCATTTAGCCCTCCAAACCTTGATGACATTAATGACTTGCTTTCACTGGATCCACTTCAAGATGCTGATATACTTCCCAATACTCCATTCAATCCTGAAACAGAAAATAATGATATTAATCCTCACAATCCTAGCCCTATTGAGACAAATAACGATAACTTACCTTCAAACTTTCCAACATCTGAGAACCCCGATGACTCCTACTCCAATTTCTGTAAAGCTATAACAAACAAAAGTACAGATAAGAATTACAACACCAACATAAAAGAACACAATCAGAATCTTATGAAGAGCCCTTGTAAGATTATACTAATTCCATTATCTATTGATTTCGATGAATCAAATCCATACGTAGAAGAACTTATTGCAAATATGGAAAATTCGAGTGACCTTATATATAGTGAAAAGGAACTTTACTCACACAAACGGGTTGAAAACAATGGGAAAATTTATTATTTCTTATTCACTAAAGTTCATCACTTTGATGAGTCATCCTATAAAGATATATTCGAATCTCTTAAGAAAGCCAGATACCAGATTATAACAGTGGAACAAGCTACTGAGATTGCTATTTCTGATTTTAAGAACCCATTTGAAAAACTGTCATTTACCAAAATCTACAATATCCTTACATACCTATTTAATAATACTAATATTACTATAAACGTTTATCACGACTCTATAATATACCCTATACCTAGTGAAGTGCCCAAAATTTTAAAAGAAAACCACGATATTCCTATTGCCGGACACTTAGGATCATCAAGAATGTATAATCGGATCAAAGAAAAATACTATTGGAAAAATATGAGATCAGAAATAGAGGACTATGTGAAACATTGTTCCTCGTGTCAATCGAATAAGGCATTACGTAAAATTAATAAAGCTCCAATGCAGATAACAACCTCTTCAACGAAACCATTTGATCGCATCAGTATAGATCTCGTGGGTCCTTTGCCGGAAGCTGGTATCGTGAAACTTAAATTTATTCTTACAGTTCAGGATGACCTCACAAAATACTCTGTCTCTTACCCTATCTCTAACGCTACCGCTGAAGAATCCTGTGAATGTTTAGTTCATTTTATCTCAGTTTTTGGTATTCCCAAAACAATAGTTACAGATCAAGGTACAAATTTTACGGCCGAACTATTCAAAAGAACCTGTGAATTCCTTAAAATCAAACAAATATGGGCTTCACCCTACCACCCGCAAACTCAAGGCGCTCTTGAACGCAGTCACTCTACTCTAAAAGAATATTTAAAATCATTCATAAACGAAAACCAAACTAATTGGCATAAATATGTTTACACAGCTATGCTGGCATACAATACTAATACTCATACCACGACTCAATTTACCCCTTATGAACTCCTCTTTGGTCACAAACCATTTATACCCGACTCTATATACGAACTCCGTTCCGAAGTGACTTACCCCGAATACCTCAAAATGCTACACCACCGACTCAAATTGACTCGAGAAAAAGCGCTCCAAAATATACAAGCCTCTAAAGAAAAATCCAAAACTTACTATGACAGACGGACTCGATCTGTAAAATACAAAGTAGGTGACTTAGTTTACCTTAAAAACCATCTGAGATTACGGAAAGCCCTGTCTCCTATCTGGAAAGGCCCCTACAAAGTTGTTAAAATCCACGGCAACAATACTTTATCTCTACTAATCAATCGTCGTCATGTGAAACACCATTTCGATGAAGTTAAACTGGCATCTGAAACAGAAAATTAAATTAAATATTATTTCTATTACTATTCATAAATAAAACCCATACTTACCTTGAACTTCTCGTTTCAGAACCATACTACTATTTCTCGTTGCAACGTCCTTGGCTCACGAACTAGTTCAATCTCTGGATAAAAGTCCTGGTATATACTTCGATCCGGCCAACACTCTGAGATTCATAAATGATCATGTTAATTTTATTATCCCTGTAAATCTGAAGTTCATAAAATCTCATCTTACCAATATCAATAACATTCTAGATACATATAAAATTATATGTGAACAAAATAAGGCGATTGATGACTTTCGATGTTTAAATATGCTTCATCCACTTACTTCTCTTCATGATGATATAGTTCGCGATTACGATGCTATTTCTCACCTGTTGTCATCTAGACCTACGAGATCAGCTTGGATTGCTGGAATAGGCACGCTTATGAAAAAAGTATTTGGAACAATGGATGAAGATGATTCTGAAAGGTACTATAACGCCATTCAAACATTGCATTCAGATGATAAAAAGATAGCTTCCTTAGTAAAACAAAATACTTTTATATCTAGATCCGCAATCTCAAACTTTAACAAAACCTTAATTACTATATTAAAGAATGAAGCTCGTTTGAGTGAAGTTACTAATACATTATTGAAAAATCTAACAATAGTTACTAATGAACTTTTATTTAGAAATAAGATAACTGAAGTTTTAAATGTTTTGCAAGCAAATTTACTGACTCTATCCTTTAAATTAGAGGAAATCGTTAATTCTATTATGTTTGCGAATAGCAATACTTTACATCCCTCGATTGTTACACCGACACAATTGTGTGCCGACATAGAAAGTAATATGAGGTATATCCCGAAATATAAGGAATTTCCTGTAAGTATAGATTTAAGAAATATTAATGCGTTATTGAAAGTCTCAGAACTTTCCACTTATTATAGTGTTAATAGTGTAGTATTTGTTTTAAGGATTCCTCTAGTTTACCATGTAGAATATCGCTCGTTCATTCAAAAATAGAAATAACTCAAAATTTGCATTTTTCGAGATTTCCCTATAAAGCGAAATAACATTGCCAGAAGAATGCGTCGAGTCCAACAACCAATTCAATACGATGAGAGGAAAAGAGATGGGTGACCGTCGTTCTCTTTTTGATGCATGCGCGTGAACAAGTCGGTTCCGGTAAAGTGAATTAATCAATGGTGCGCCGGCTTTGCTCGAGGTGAGATCCCGGAAGAATATTACGAAAGCGAATTTAAACGAAATAATTCCTTTTTTTACTACCAGGTAATTATTTTTGATACTTTAATTTATTCAAAAACTGCATTTCTTCAGACTTATTTCGTTTTATTAGGAAGTAGGAGTATATTTTTTTAATAAAATTGAGAGTTAATTCATTTTTGTGTTGAATTTATCTATCGTATTGCGATATCATTTCAAGTTAATGCAGTTTTAAAGACAAATATTTTAGAAAAACTTGAGTGAATAAGTATTATTTTACTATTGTAGTAAAATTTATCAGAAACGTGTTTTTATTTTGGTTTCTTGCTGTTTACTATGGAATTTGTTGAGATAATTATTGGTTTAGTTAGAGTTGTTTTACTTATTTAGTAACATTACGATTATAATATCAGATTTGAAATTGAAATAAAATAGTTATTTAACAATAATTTTCCTGGTTTTAGTATGTCTGCGAGGGCACGAAAAATATTGGGTTTAATCCCCAATAAAGATTTCAACAAAGTGAGTATTTTTTTTGCAATTTTTCATTTTATTCTTTTATTTTAACATTGGCTGACTCCTTGGTCTAGTTGCTTACTTATACGAGTGCGGATCTGTAAGGTCCCGAGTTTAATTTGGCCGGGGCAAAAGCGTTGTACGGCTTTTATAACAAGAAACTCTTTAAATTATTAGAAAGTTGGTGGTAGGTATTACATCCCCGTGCCTATTGCGCGGCCTGCGTCTGACTATTTGTGTTAATATTTTGTACACTATACTATATGCCACATTTTTATCACTCATTATTTTGAAATAAATTAATATTATTATTCTTTTAGCAAAATAGTGTCCCTGTTCAAATGGAGAAGGAGGTTGAAATGGAAGATAAAATGATGACGGCATCTGTAGACTCCTTCGATAAAACAATTAATGAAGAAGTAGCAGTAAGTAATTATAAATTAAAATACATAAAAGCATACTAAATAAATTTGACTTTATTAGCTCCTGAATTACAAGTATTTATATCTACCTAGTATATTAATTATATGTTTATTCATTACAGAAATCTATGTGTGAAAACACGAATCCAAGTCCCTTATAATGATAGTGACATTACCTTGTCCGACGATGATAATACTACACGACACAACATAACACAGAAAACAAAAATGAAGAACATAGTGTCCACCAATCTTCGTCAAGTAGTTCATCTTCGAGTTCATCGTCATCAAGTTCGGACTCGGATAGTTCGCAAACAGCACAACAAGCAAATCCTCAGTCAATTATTACTAGCCACATGATTGTTGATAAAATAGACGACGATGATGATCTGCGATCGTGAAGCACATTAATTCTATACCTAAGATTGAATCTCATTACTTACGAGAATATATAGAGGGCAGAAAAACTATTGCAGATTTATTCAACGATTTAAAAGTTATACAACAACAAGATAATAAAGATGCAGGTACATATAAATCATACTACATGATATTTACAACGGAATTTAATCTCTAATTTTGTCAACCCAAAAAGGATCAGTGTGATCTATGCAACTCCTACTATAATTGTAATGCTGATGAAAAAAAATACCAAAGACATATAGAAGAGAAGAATTTTAGTAGGATTGAGAAGATCGACGATCGCAAGAAGGTGAATAAAAATGTCCGAGTACCTGTGTATGACTTAGAAGCGGTGTTGCAGTGCCCAAAAGGTGACACGTCCTCCTCTTACTATAAGTCTAAACTGAATTGCTATAACTTAACCATAACCGAATTAACACCGAAGGAATGTAAAGTACCTACAAAAATTTTCATTGCTATTTTTGGTCAAAGTGCGATGCTAAAGAGTGGTGCTATAGAGATTGGTTCATGTGTTTGGGCGTATTTGAAGCTTTAAGCGATAAGACGATGATGATAAGGAAGTGATATTCTACTCCGACAATTGCTGTGGGCAAAATAAAAATAAATACATAACATCTCTATATTTATATGCTGTACAAACTTTGAACATAAAGAGCATTACACATAATTTTTTAATAAGAGGCCATACGCAGAATGAGGCTGATAGTATACACAGCCTCATTGAGAAAGAAGTTAAGAAAAACTTAAAATCTGGTCCAATATATACACCCGACCAATATATAGCGTTGATTAAAAATGCCAAGAAGTCTAAACCCCCGTTAATTGTGCACGAGATGAATTATAATTCATTTAATGATTTAAAAATATTACAAGAAGAATGGGGATATAAATATACGACCAATGCAGACAGAACATTAATTGGAATGCAATAATAGTATCACATGTGGGTTTTAATAACTAATTAAGTACAGTTGCATCCAAGACTTTATCTATACCCATGATCAATTTTGTAAACAACAAAGTAATAAATTTCTGCAATTCTAATATCGAACCAAAAAGGCGGGATACGACGTGAATTCGAATAACCTCTAAGTTTTTTTTTATATTATGGCGCTGTGGTAGTGAAACGCGCCTGCATGAAATAGTTTTTTTGAAATTTTATAAGGATACCACGGAGATTGTAGCTGTTTGATGAGTAAGGAATGGACCGAAAAAGCAAAAAAAAAGAGTTGCATAATGAAATTCAGTACAACATTATAAACTGTTTTGGATGATAAAATATAATGGTTACCATGACACCAGATGTTTTAATGTTGGCAATAAGCTAACTGTTTCAGGAACTTTAATGGAGTATTTATAGCAAATTTATAGCATGAGTGTAGATAAAAAAAATAAGATCTCATTTATTTTTTATTTTTTGGTATAATTTTATGACTGAGCTTGATAAAATTATGGTAAGTGTCCAGTACTTCATAGCTTTAATTAAATTAAATTTTATAAAGATTTTAATTTTTGCTTGATTTATCTCTTGAAGTCTAATGTGATAATAATTATTGTGATTATCTTGGGAAATACACCAAATAATTTTCTGTTGTTTTTATGATAGTTCTACATTAAGGAAGAAACCCTTTTTTTAATAAAAAATTTCATTGAAATATTTGTGACTTCTTACTAACATAGAAACAATAAAAAATAATTCTATGAAAATTAACGCTTCTTAATCTAAAATTGCGCAATATCTAAATATTTCACCAATATGCACGTAGATTTTCTTAGAAAACTACATCATTTATAATTAATCCGTCTGTATCAAAATTATTTGATTACATATTTCTTTATAAAGTGAATTAAGTTCAAACATTTTTTTAAAATAATAATTAGATTATTTTTCTTTTAGAAAACATAATTATTTTATACTACGATCTAATAGCTTATTAATTACCGTATCAGTCTCTACTTTTGGATTTGACCAAAACCATTTTTTTATTTTTTTATGATAATTACAAGTTGTCTATGTAAAGAAGTCAAACTTCAAAGGCGATTTCCCAAAAAAATAAAATTTTGAATTATTTCGTTTTTTGAATGAGGGTGCGATATGATCTCTATAAGATCATACCAGTTCCAGTACCTCATGATACAAACGTATCAGACTCTTATGCTATGATTGTACCTACGGCAAATTACGTGGCTCTTAGTAAAGATAAATCCTCCTATTGTACCTTAAATGATCTGAGTACTTGCAAATCCTTATATAATGGAAATCTTGCTTGTAATATACCAAAAATCCTATCAGTAAATACTAATCCTATTTGTGAAGTCGAAGTTATGACAAAAATCATAAAGACTCTACCTTCGCAATGTGAAACCAAATTCATACATGGTAATGTCGATATTTGGCAAAATCTTGGCCATAATAATTGGATGTTTGTTCAAACCCGACCTACCAAGGTATCCATACAATGTAATAATAACGTTGAGGACGTAATAGTAAGCGGAACTGGTATACTATCACTAGAACCACGGTGTATTGCGTTCTATGGAAATATTAAATTATTAGCAATGTTTAATCTTGATGTAAATATACCATATATCCATTCTGATTTCAACCTTATTGATGATATGTGTTGTAATTTAGGAACTTTTAAAAAACTGAATGTAACCACCGCAAACGTTACTATATCAAATTTAGATAATCTAAAAGATTTAGAGGTTCAAGCCGAGATAGTAAA
This sequence comes from Polyploca ridens, assembly GCA_951394255.1. NCBI lineage: Eukaryota > Metazoa > Arthropoda > Insecta > Lepidoptera > Drepanidae > Polyploca > Polyploca ridens. The sequence continues at coordinate 9,410,343 of OX596249.1, forward strand.
TAAAGACCTTGAGGATTTTATTAATAACAATAATGAAATATTCACCAATCACATCAGTTTCCCTATTTTAACTATTATTTTAATTATATCCTTTATTATTTTCTTAATTTACTTTTTCTATAGATTAAATGTTTGTATTTCGCTTTTATCTTTATGTAAGAAACCGAACTTAAGTGCGGAAGACTGTTCTAATATAGCAAAAGTTCCACCACCTAGATTAAGAATAGATTAAGTTATGTTAGTGTTAAGTGGCGCATCCTTGCCTTCATCTTAATACTTACCCTCACGATCATCATCTCCTTTCTTTCCACAATCTTCATCATCTGGTAAACTTTCCATTCATGGTAAGTTTACTCTTAATGGGGGAGATGTTATACCCTTGATTCTCTCCTTCAATTCTGCTGACCAATCCTTAATCCACTCCTTTTAGTTCAAGCCTATATTCAGATCATCTAGTCCCAGTCAGTCGGTTCCTAAATCCCATCCGCGCCGGTCATATTAATTTTTGTATTGTCTTATTATTATTTTTATTAACATTTAATAAATGTTCTTTGTGTGTGCAAATAATAACTTTTTTTTAAAAACCTAATCACCAGACTCCGTATAACAGTACGCACAGAAATGAAAGTATGGCCCCGAAGATTAACAAAAGAAAGCTTAAAATTTATAATCAACCTTAGATGATTACTATAAGGTTCATAATACAGTGCAGCTGTTAGTTCCGTCTCACTCGCAAGACACGCCCCTCAGCACGGCGCGCGCTAACATGGCGGCAGCTGCCGACCAATAGCATTTCCCGCGCTTTGAAAATGTATCTTCTGCACAAGTACATCGGTAAGCCATATTAATTGGGTACTATTGTACACAACAATTCACCATCACTACACACTAAACAATATCTTATAGGTTCCTTCTGGGTAAGCGTGTTCCATCGAAGGTCTTCGTCCCTTATGGACGGTCAGTGGCAAAACGCAAGCCCATTTAATAATTTTCTTTTTATAATATAATGGCAATTTTTTCTTCTTTTTGCATTGTAACTGAAAAACGCTTTTCAGATTTCTTCATTTACTTGTGCTACATGGAATTGATTTTTGCCAAATTGTATGATTCTAGATCAACGGGAAGTACCCTATAGGTTTTGATTCCCTTGCGAGCGTCAAAATATGCGGCATATACGGCTGTATCTTTTTATTGCGTTGACTTAAAAGTTTGATTTTTGTATGTCACGAGTGACATTTAGCGCACATTGGCGCGGTTCCCCTTAAACACCACTGCTATGGTTAAGACGCGTCACGGGAATTTCTGTGCAGTGGTGTCTTTATAATTTCCCACTTCTACGTTCAACGATGATGATGATGAAAAGCGGGACATTCAATTTTGGGCAAAAAATAGGGACGTCTGGCAAAGCTGATACACAGTCACAAATTTCATACAATTAGGGTTTCACTGCTCTCATCAACAAATATCATATATACACAAACTTTTATGGCCTCAACGACACTGAGGTCAAACAGTAACTAAATTGTAAATTGTAAACAACATTTATTTACTAAATGTTATATTTTTAAAAACCCAGCACATTTTGTACTCACCTGGCGGAGGGGAGAGGCCTAATGCCTATGTCACAGGCTTACCTAGTATAGGCATTAGGTGCTCAACCGAGCAACTATAATTACTAGCTGGAATCCTTTTTATTGTTTTATATCTACATATGTCATATTAGCTGCACTTTTGTACACTTCTTTTGTTATGAATAAAATATTATTATTATTAATAAAAACCAATACGCGAGATAGGGACAAAAAATACGCTTAGTCCTGCTCACACATATCTACACGTTTTGACATATACGTATCTTGACCTGTCTACCTGTAATTCTCCATCTACAGTGCAATGCAATACTCTTAAAATTGGAATGTCAAATATAAAAGAATATTTAAATCAAAAGCACTAAGGAGTATAGATATCAACTTTGATGCAAATCACCCCTAAAATAACTTTCTACCCCTTTTAAACCCCGTTAGGCGATGAGTTTCAATAAAATATGAAACACGTCTTCCATCAGTTGTGTTAAAGAATGTTTATGCAAAATTTGAAGTAGATCGGACCAAGGAATCACGTTGTCCGATACAAACTTTGCCCCCGTTTTTCCCTTAGTGGTACAATTTTGGTAAATCCTTTCTTATCGGATGCCTACGTCATACAAAGAACACACCCTCCAAGTTTCAGGTTTCTACGACCAACGGTTTAGGCTGTGCGTTGATTGTCAGTCAGTCATTCAGGACAAAGCATTTTATATGTATAGATTTTATTTTTCAGACAGGTTTCTTCAAGATGTTTTTCTTTAACGGAAATATCAAAAAAGAGCATAAATAACAAAATTAACCCACCAAACGATTGAAACATTTACAATATGGACGTGAAGTTTCTTTCTACACTTAGGTAATATTACTGAGAAAATGAAAATTATTGTAGATCTTATGTCTTTGCAGAGATAAAATATTTAAAAAAAATATCTCAACTTTTCTTTTATTAATGTGGAAGTCCACTTGGAAATGTTATTTTTTTTAGAAATTCACAAACAAATGTATTTCTACCGTTATAAAGATTGTTTTGGCACAAAAACCACATAAAATCATTTTTTTTTAATAATTTGAAAAGTATCTCGAGTATTTCTTTTTCTTTTTTACGTATAGCCATTGTTAATAGGAAATCCATTATGCAATTTCGGACATCTAAGTATCGGTTCCTGAGATAGGTTTCCATATGTACGGACATATAACGAATTTCAAAAAATCTTCACAGTCATCGGTTCAGCTGTTTAGGGCAATGATTACCTTAGAACTACGATTATTATTTTGTCTGTCTTGTGATCAGTTATACATAATTGTATGTATGTGTTGAAGTGATGCACTCTAGTTGTTGGGTTTTAGTTATCTATACGAGGTGGTTAGCACGTACATGTTGCAACATCGATATGCACTTTGCGTTGACCATGTGCCGCCCTGTGACGTTTCTGTTAGGTGCTTTGTTGATACATCCTAAAATACACCATCTGTTTGTTGTGTTCTCTCTAAGTCAGAGTAGAGGAGCAACCAATGCATTTTTTTATACGACTAATGGCCGATTCCTATAGTTTACAGACCGTTATCGGTTAAAATTAAGACTTATATCTTTACTAATAATTAGCAAAGACCTCAAAGCTTTGCACAGCAGATCCTCCCATATATATGGAAGTAGCTATCACAGGTAAAATTAGTTTACTAAATGATCTATATACCCAGTTTGGCGATAAAAAACCTCCCATTGGTAAGCAAAACGATTCGTTTTTGTTTATAGAAACCGGGCATTAGCCAAAAGAGCGCGTGTGTCCGTAACTTATCAATTCAGAGTGCATTAATGGTGGTGGGGAATTGGCGGAATAGATTTCAAACGAATGAACGTCATTGCGCTTCTTTGGGTTAGTTGTTCGATGCTTTTAGATAACATTTAGCAAATTGTATTTTTAAAAATGCCTGAAGGCTATCTCTTGCTTTGTTCAATTGAAGAAAGTCATGCATAAACGCAATAGCGGCGTTTCCTTGATCCAGTGTATTTCGGCGAGATCCATTACCACGAGAGTGGCGGCAAGAAGCAATCTCATTGAATGACCGTGTGTGCCCCCACACGTCCTCCTCTACCGACATCAGCCCGCAGCGCACTCCCATCCCACTGATCCACGCCAATCGGTAAATATGCGTGTTAAATATGTATGCGCTGTAAGATGCTCGTAAGTGTATTAGATTTTGCTTGCTTTTTCATTCTGTCAAGTGGCTGAGCACATACTTGTCTATTTGGACATAAAGAGGTCCGACCAATTTGCTTACACATGCTGTTCACGAATCAATTTATTTCCACAGAGTAGGTCGGTATCTAAATAAACTGGCTATCCAATACGAGCTTGTGATGTATTAAGAAAATTGGTACGATAGTACTTCGGAAATGTAGATTGCATAGAGCGTTCAATTTATTTTACTTTACTTTATCTATTCGTATCTATTAGTAGCAAACATAATGTTATATGCTATATTACGGGGGGAGAATTTTATTGGTAAATACAAGCTAAACAAAGTTATCTGAGTCTATAAGATATTGTCTGCACAGGGCTTAAGTAATAACTTCTATCTGACAGAAGCGAAAACTTGGAATGCACTTCGCACGAAGTGACTAGACTTTTCCATTAGGGGCAATTATCAGGCACAACAGAGAATCCCGTGCTTTCACCACTCAGCAACCCCATCCCGGCGACGGAACCTGTTAGAGATAACGTCATAAAGTCGCCGATGCAGAGAGCCGGACTAACGTCTTTGCTGTTGCGATGCCCTCACCTCGGATAATGGACCGCACTCCTCGCTCCCTGCTCATCCTCCTGCTCCCTGTGGACCGCCAATTTACAAATTATACTTACACTCGGATTCGATTGAATTTTGTTGCGATAAAGTACAGGGTATCTTGATTTAAGGTCCTTTTACTTCGAAAAGGGTTCCGTTATATGTAAGTTTTAAAGGTACTTGTTATATATCTATTTCCGAAAGACTTAAAATAATTGAAATAAACGAACCTACATTTAAAAAAAACTATATTTTTTACTTTATTTATATGCCCATCTACTAACATGTGTTGGGTTAGTACTTATACATTATATAACATATAATATGATATGACAGGCACATAAGAGTGCTAATGAAATAATGGCGTACGTATCAAACATCCCATCCAAGCCGCAGCTCCCTCGCCCGCTCCTCTCTCGGTTAATGGAGCAATGATGGTCCGTCACTCTACATTTGACTAGGCGGCTTTCACATTGGTACTCGGCACTTACCTAATGCCTGTGAGCTTACATACTATCTACACTGATATATCTACAAAGTTGTCTGTGCTAGTTCATCTGATATTTCGCTAACAGCAGGCACAGTTTAGTTGCTCTACAATCTTACCATGGTAAGTGATGATGTGGTCTCATGAAGAAGCACACAAAACTAGAAGAGTACACCAACAGGTACCCCTGCTATCCTGTTATGGTTCACACATATTGTTTTACTTTTCCGAAATTTTATATTAGATAATGCACAAATCCCCGTCTCTTTGTTATAATCAAACCCACATATACATGTAACCGAGTGCTGTAACAAGAATGATTGTTCGCAGACATCAACCAACACATTCTCGGTGTTTCCTTTAATGTGTACATCCGAAAGAATCTCAAATAGTAAAAATCTTTTTAGGCTTACGTCCAGTGTTGAGTGGGTCCACAAATGTCGCTAAAAGGCTGGACGTCATTGTTTATCCGGGCAACATTAGGCGGGTAACCGGACACGCGCGCGCTGAGTGCGCTACAAGTATCCGCTTTCAACTCATTACGGTTCGGACGTGGTGCGTGGGCAGCCTCAACCCCCTCCGCATCCCCCTCCCGACCGTCTTTGTCCTTCAATCCCTCTTACAATCTTCGATCCAATTTCGCATACCCATACATCCGCCTAATGTTAGGATACACGTTAGATTAGATGACAAAATTGGATGGGTTAAGGCTGCGTATAAAGCAAAATAACAATCTTAGAATTGAAATTTACCCAAGTAAATAGTATTTAAATGAAAAAATATTTTTATATGGGTATTTTCATTATATACGCGAGGGTTCTGCCTGAGCAAAAACATAATGGAATGAAATTTCCTCGATAGAAAAAAATCACAAAGCTACCTCTAATAATAATGAATTTTCGGTTTTATTCGTTCATGGTGTATCTAATTAAGACAAAAATTCGATAAATAATATCACTAACATATGACCTAGGGCTGCTACTAACGATTTTTTAAAATATTCTATACTTTACGAGTTATTTAGATAAGAAGCGCTTCGTTCATTTTTGTGCCGCGAAACACGCTATCTCCATCTCATCTCCACGCGAAGATTAGACATAAGTTTGTTTCATCTGACATTGCGATATTTTTCTGGCTTGGTACGCACTCTTAAGCTTATAAAAGTGTGAATAAAGTGGAGATTTCAGTTCACTTGTTTTTGGCGTTGTTTCACATTGCTGAATTATGACATAATTATGTTTTTCTCGTCTAGGATCACCCGGCATAGAAACTATGAGCCAGATTTATTCCAAATTAACAATAAAGAAGATTGCGACCTCATGTCAGATGTAATCGCAAAATAAAGTGACACAAGTATCTTAATCAAGTGTCCATTCCGGGGAGTTAGAGCCGCCCGAGCTGTCCGTTATGGGCGATTCCGTATAAAACTGAACTGGCGCGGGTTGCTCGCCCCGTGCAATAACAGTTTCGACAAATTGAGTCCACTGACATTGAAGCTACATTCAATAGAATCGCCGCTATTCATTTACCTAATAAAATTAGCTACGTAAGTTTTATTACATTTTATTAGTTAAAGTATATAGCAGTTACTACTTTCTTATGTTTAGAAAGAATTCAAATATTTTGGAATAAAATCTGGGGGTACGAGAGTGCCCCCCGCCAAGACGTGCCAAGCGAAGCGCAAGGGCACTACCTACCTTTTCTCGAAGCGCTTCGTTGTTTTTTTGAAGCCTCTTAACTTGGGTTTGGATTATACCAGATAAACAAAATTCTCGGGATATGATGTCAATAGTGAACTTATTAAATATATTATGTTTCAATGACATAGCTCTTGTAATTTAGATTTTATTGATATCTAGAAAACTTACAAAAAGAAGTGAAATCCCACCAAAAACATTTTCACGTAAAATGTTGCCAATACTAGACCATATGGCTCGCAGTGTCAAAAAGTTATCAGATCTCACGTAGAGCCAAACTTATAACTCTATACGCCCTGGTGGGACATCCCACCAAAACCATCTTTTAGGTAAAGAATATAACGAAAAAATTGATAAAATTCCTCGTAAAAGCAATTTTATGTGAAAAATCATGTTGTGAGCCGCGCGGTCACACAGGCGAGCTTACCGACCGCAATAACATAACCGTTTGGACAAATTGTGGCTCGGTTGGGCCGGGATTAGCGGCTTTATGGAACATTCTATTCGCGTGTAGAATACCAGCTAGCTTCCTGATAATTGATATCAATGCTTTGCTTCCTGCAGCGAAAGAAATTAAACAGCCATTTGTTTATATTAGGTTTATTATATTTCTGATTGACTTTCAATGTTGAATATAAATTGGATCAAATTATGAATGGAGTTTTTACGTATTTTCTTATGTTGCTATGAAAAACTTACTTGTAAATAGTTGTATAACTTAAATTACATGTTTTCTATAATTTGTGAAACTTCCATTAATAGATAAGATACATATTTCCACCACAAAACCTTTATCTCAGGTAAACACCTCCCACAACGAAGCGAAATTGCAAAGTTAATTGCTTTTTGTGTGGCGATTACATCGTAGTCAGACTTCACCAACTGTTTATCTGGTGTAATCAGCTAATTTCATTAAAATTTTAATTCAGATAAGTACCTACATCTAAACAGTGAACGTAAATTAGTTTTTTCTTAACACAAGCCGTTCTGAATAGTAAACAAAATGAATGGGCCGCCCTAAGCAAAGTTTAATCCGTTTTTATTACGAAGAAAAGAAGTAATTACTCTACCCTTAGCGCTATAGAGGGTTGGAGCTCGAGGTAAAAATTTCCATAGATTTATCATAAGCAAATTAAGTTTATAATTAAAAACAGGAGTTTTGTATAGATGTAATTTGAATATGTAAATAATATTGTTCAGGGTATCGCTTATAACAAAAAATATTATTAGTATTCCATTCATTTCATCTTCTTAAATACTTAGGAAGATAAAGGAATATTGTAAATGAGATTAGTTGAATGATGTACCTACGTAATAATATCTAGGTACCATTATTATTTAGAGATATTTCGCTTGGCAGAGTGAAGAAGGTTTGCTTGGCGCGGAAATAGTTTGGGTTTCATTATGGGGCAGGCGGAGGGGCACGCGCGCCCCCGCAATTATCCTCCTCTCAGCTACGTAATTATTCCATTAGCTGAGCAAATAATGATAAACCCACTGATTAACTGTTAATCAATCGATACATCGAACGTAGCTCGTGATTGTAATTAAAAGTTCTCAGTGAATCAAATGTAAGACATTGTTTGATGATAGGTTCATTCATCGTACAGAGAAATATTATTCTTTCCACAAAAGTGTGTGACGGTTCAACAGTTTCTAGTACTCTGCTGTTTTTGAATTGTTTGTAGTTCACTTACTGTATGAGAGAATTTAAAGTGAGCATTTTCCAAGCATCGAGATTGACGGGTTTTACAATTGAATTTTTTGAAGTCTTTAAATAATTTTCACAGGGCTGCTACTGCAATATTTTTGATAATTCTGGTAATTCTGATTTAGGTGTTTAATTCACTACGTCCGTTTCTCTACTATACGTTTATCCGGGATAGTTTTTGACATCCGAATCATCCAAGATGATCATCCTGATCCGAAGTGACGATTTTATTACTTCATCAAGATACCAGCGAAATCAATTTAGAGCCCGTAAGGCCAAGCGGACTCACCTAGGAGTCCCTAAAAGTCCCGAAGGCGGGCGTCCCTGCCGCCCGTCTCGTTCGCTCGTGCCCGTTTATAAACGGTTTTATTGCTTTCGGAGCAACCGAACATTATTAAACTTTTCCAATTTCGATTTATCACGTAGCTGTCGGAATTTAATACCGCCCTACCTTCGGCGGAGGCGATCGCCCGCCGCGTGATTACAATACACGTCGTTAATAATACCAGCTGAGTGCGGTATGGGATGGGTGTGAGATGAGAAGCTCACCTCACTGCCACCCAATTATGACGTGACAGACAGCGTTCGCCGCGCCCGCGCACCTTTTCTGTCCATTTTCCGATTGTTGTTGTAAATTTATGAAAAGAAAATTCCCTCCCGAAATTAAATTTATCCAAACGTAGACTTCGTTAAAAAAATCTATAACGGATTGAATGAAAACATTTAGAACAATCTAGGACAAGAGTTTAGTTTCTATTGAGTTTATGTAAGTACTTATTCCGTTTCATAAGACTAACATTGTCGGATAGAGAATTCCATAACAAAATGAAGTCTAATATCAGCCTGGGTTAAAATTATGAAGCTAAAACTGTAGGTTATTGAAAACGTGACTTACATTTACATGGGTTACATCTACGAGATTTCATAAGAAGATATATGAAATGGGTTGCATATAAAATCGTATTAGAATTTACATAGATTTATGTAATCCAGATGGTACCGAGTAGAATTTGAAAATACTGTCTGGACGTATTATGAACAAACTGATGATGATATTGTAAAGGCAGTGAAAGGGTATGATGAAGTGCGGAAGCGGCAGCGGTCGCGGATGGCGAGTGGCGGCGGCGGCGATGCAATCTACTCACATTCATAGGGCCAATCAAGCACCAACCCGCTGCCATCCGTGCCCCTTATCTCCACCCCACACAGGGACGGATTTATACACATCAAAAAATACTTTATATTGTGAACTTCGTTTAACCAACATCGGCTTTATATTTGTTCTTATTCATCCTTATACACGCGAGGCTTGTCATTTGGCCTAACTTTGGGTAACAATTCACTTCCCCAATTAAATTAGTGTACTACATAAAGGTACAATTAAATTGTATCTTAACTGGAGTAACAAATATTGTCTTGGTTTAAAAGGCTAACAAGCAAAGTTGAAGCCGCCTCGTTAGATTCAGACGATAATAATGAGGCTGTCACTCCTATTAAAACTCTTAAGCCTTATTCCACTTCGTTAACAGTTGGCAATACTTGTAAATTTATTGATTTATTCAGAATATTAAAATGCTTTTTTATAACGAATATGAATTAATAACATCTCCTTTTCTATCTTTACTGACTCTAAATCAATTTGATAGGTACTCTGTTGAGCAGGCAGTCACATCAGAAGAAATGGACCTAAGTTTACCGCTTGCAGTAATTATCTTTATCACGAGTCTAAAAGTCGCGTTCTGAGACTTCCAGCTTCAGCTACTAGCTGAGTGGTCGATCCTCAAGGTATGATTGAAACCATAGTGTGAATGAAATCCAATAACATTATAAGTAAAGAGGTAGGTTACCGACACAATATCTCGTGTCATTGACGCTCTGACGCGACTCATAGCTAAAGTGAGCTAACTAGCACAGTTTTTATCGTGCCACTAGCAGAGCGCTTATAACCTATCTACCTCTTTTACTTAAAAGATGAAACCTATCAAAGAAAAAAGTTCTTTGTATACTTTAGTATTACCATAGAGTAAAGTGGTATTACTAATATCATCACGATCTATCTGTGCGGTTCTGCTTCATCATATTTCATGGATGTCCTGAATACTGAACATAGGCTATTTGCCATTTACCCATTGATTTCTACAATAAACGGTTTTGAGCCGCTTGCGACTCTGACTAGTCGGTCCACCTGGTAGAAGATCATCCCACTTGGCGCTTTCCAGAACGTGGTAATCAAATTACCTTTCCTGCCCATTGCTATATTGCTATTGAGCGATGTGGTCTACCCATTGCCTCTGCTTACTGACTCTACGAACTATCCGAAGAGAGGTAGAGCGTAGCGTTTATTCGCTCAAAGAGCCTCGACTGGGGAAGTACCTTATAGAATACCGCAGCCAAATAACTTTATGTTGTTAAAGTTGTGTTCCTGCGCGTGAGTATATAAGGTCGCCAGAGCTCATTGGGGAGGGGGAAAGATCGGTAACGCGTGAGCGATGCTTCGTGGGTTGCAAGCGTCCATATAGCTGCAGTAACCGCTTACCATCAGGCGGGTCGTATGCTTGTTTACCACCTAAAAAAACCGCTTTTGTCCGAATGTCCTCTTTTAGGACCTTCTTGAGTATAGAAATACCGAGTACGAGCATTATTCGTTCTATAGCTCTCAAAGTGACTGAGCTTATTTAAGCGATCAGCAGTAAAATACCACGTCCCTGATCTATATGTCTGCGGTTTAGATTAACTCGATGCATGCAATGTTTGCTTCAATTTCTTTAAATCGAGAAAAGTGGGGAAAACTCATAATTGTGATTTCGTTCCTTTTTTGGGTTCCGTAATCAAACAAGAAACGAAGAAGTTTGTTAAGGTCCTGTCAAAGTTAGGGGTTCTGCTCGAGAATTCTCGAGAAATTTGTCTTTAGTCGAAACGGGCAAAAAACTCGAACGCCTCGAGAACTCGAGAAATAAATTCCGTGCGTTAGGTAACTAAAAAAATACGCATATATGCATAATAAGTTCAATAGTATTGAAAGTTAATTATGATTTGTTTAATCGAAAGACTGTGATGTTTTTAACATAATCTTCTGTGTGTATATATAAAAGGAAACCGTGACTGACTGATCTATCAACGCATAGCTCAAACCATTGAACGGATTGGGCTGAAATTTGGCATACAGATAGTTGTAATGCCGTAGGCATCCGCTAAGAGAGGATTTTTGGAAATTCCACCCCTAAGGGGGTAAAATAGGGGATGAAAGTTTGTATGAAAGTCCGTCAGTTTTGAAGTTAGGATCTTCAAATGTTGTGTTTAGGCTGACGATTGAAAATTAATTTATAGGTGTCTCAGCGTTTTTGATAATTCCGACCCCGAAGTTCTGTATGGGAACGCACTGACTAATATATCAACGCACAGCCTAAACCGCTGGTCTTAGAGAATTTGAAGGATGTGTTCTTTGTGAAGTGTAGGTATCCAATAAGAAAGGGTTTTTCGAAATTCTACCCCTAAAAGCGTGAAACGGGGATTGAATTTAGTTTGTACACGTGTGTAAATTGTTGGTATTTTTTATGCGTTTTAATGGTTGCGAATTATACTTTATTGTGTAAAAAAAAAAATATTATTGGAAAAAATAGCCAATATAGTCAGATAACCCAAAAAATATTTTTTTAGTGTAACCTTGCTGTTTTTATTGCCTGTTTTGCTCAATTTAAGACCGACTTACGAACTGGTAGTAACTTGAGTAGCTTTGACCTTCGTAATTGCGCCCTACTAGGGCCTAAATTGAATAAATGGCTTTGACTTTGATTCTCGGTGTCGATTAACTCGAAAATTAGTACACATACTCGTACTCTTCAATTAAAATTATGAGACACGTGTATCAGTTTTTCCAAAATCATCCCAAAAAGTCCTGACTAACTCATTAAGTGGCTGATATCATCATCATATCAGCCCATTCGATGTCCACTGCTGAACATAGGCCTCCCCCATTGATTTCCACTTCGAACGGTTCTGGGCCGCTTGCATCCAGCGGCGCCCAGCGACTCTGACCAGGTCGTCGGTCCACCTGGTGGGAGGTCGTCCCGCTCGGCTGATATATCAGAGCACAAACTAAACTGCTGGTCCTAGAGACTTTATAGAGAATTTAGAGCGTGTGTTCTTTGTGAAGTGTAAGTATCCTAAGAAAGGATTTTTCGAAATTTTTCCCCCAAAAGGGTGAAACGGGGATTGAAATATCTGTGAAACTTTGTATCCTCTGGATCGATTGACTTGAAAATTGGTACACATACTCTTCATTTAAAATTATGAGACACGTGTATCACAATTTTTCCAAAGTCATTCCCTATCAACAGAGCAAATAGGGCTTAAAAACTGGCCAAGTACGAGTCAGACTCGCACACGGAGGGTTCCGTACAATAATAATAATAATAATGTAATCTTACTCAAATTTACTGATTGATTGTCAATTGTGGTTAAAAGCAAGGTTTTACAGCAAAATTAAAGGGAAAATTCCGAAAAATAAAAAAAGTTGAAAATTAAGGTAAAGTACGGTAAGTACTTAAAGTTTTCGCGAAAATCTAAATTTGTCCATATATTTTTATCGTGTTGACAGGACCTTGATTTTTGTATATCTAATCGAAACTCTAGACCTCAGTATCTGGTATAAATTTGAACTTGCTAGGTCGACCCGTTCCTGAGAAAATCGGTGGTGATACACGGACAGACAGATCTTATAAGGGTTTTTTTACCTTTAGAGGTACGAAAGCGTAAAAAAAAAAGTATATTACGATATACGTGTGACGCAAGTGTGTGCGCGTATTGTATGCTATTTTAAAACACGTGTGTAATAAGTTTTAAAAGACTTTTAATATAATTTGAACTGTTTTACAAAAAATTTAAACCGACTTCAAAGTACACTAAGAAGTAAACAAATCCTGATCTGATCACAATGGGACCAAACGGGAAGTGTACATACCCTTCCAAACAAAACATCCAAATCTCTTAATAAATGACGGAGTTATGAGGTAAAAAAAATACAAAAAAAAACCAACCTGAGAAAATTAAGAATTCCTCTTTTTTGAAGTAGGTTAAAATACGTAATTGGTACTGTAAGCGGATTAAAATGAGTTCAGACATCATCAGTCTACTGTTAGTCACTGAGAAGATACTTTGTCTACCTTCCGTCTCCATCATCAGTTCAGCTCGATTAGTTTAGTTTTACTTTACGTAGTATTTATATACTCTGAGGTTTTACGGACAACTTCATCATTATTTCGTTGTTTGGTAAAATTTTAGTTTGTATATTCAATTGAGAGGGAGTGAGTATAAAATTATAAAGTTTGTTATAAAAAAAAAACATTTGTTTCCTCTAGGCCACGCAGGCGAAGCCGCGGGCAGAAGCTAGTCATTTATAAATATAAAAGGCATTATTAGTTTAAGTTGGTACCTAGCAAAATGTTTGTTTTTTTAATCATATTTTTATATGTACTTTAATATGAACCAGTAATTTTACTAGGGATCCAATAATTATAACAAAGTTCAGTACTACCTGAATCTTTACTTTTTATATAGGTCAGCCGAGTAAGCATAATTTATTTAATTTATTATTTGTTGTTGATTTGTTAATTGCACTTATTAAAAGTGCAATTTATGATAACAAAAATAAATATATTGATTTAATTGCTCTCATATCAGTCTAATTTGTAATAAGGCAAAAATTTTAAACATCGTGTTTATTAAAAATATCAAAATTTCTCTAAATAATAATTGGACTGTTTTACAAAAACCTTAAACCGACTTCAAAGTACACTAAGAAGTAATCAAATCCTGATCTGATGACGATGGGACCAAACGGGAAGCGTACGCTTTCAAATAAAAAAAAGAATTTTCCAAATCGGTTAATAAATGACGGAGTTATGAGGTAACAAACATTAAAAAAAAAAAAAAAAAACTTTCGAATTGAGAACCTCCTCCTTTTTTTGAAGTCGGTTAAAAAAGGTCGAGTAACCAGAAACCCTAGTCAAAGTCAATTTAATTTGAGACTAAGCTATTTTGCGTAGCTATGCATATTTGTGACTGTGACATTCTTGACCGAGTGAGCGCGAAGCGTCTCCGTTTCAGCTTGGGCAAAAATGCTTTATGTCCGGCTGGCCTCCTCTATAGTTCGCATTTCTAAACCGATTCTCATGAAATTTTGTGAGCAGGTTCGATAATTATATGGATATTTTTTGTCGATTCAGTTTTTGAAAATTTTCAAAATGGCGTTGTCATGGGGGTTGAAATAAGGTTTTATAACGGAACCCTACACTGCGTGTGTTCCGATACGCACTTGGCTGGTTTTTATTGTTCAATACATCGTTTCAATATCCTATAAATAATTTCATGAGTTTACTGACGTAAGTATAACTTAAAGCTGAATGCGGCCCTGTGCGCAGAGCTCACGTACGACCGCTCGTAAGTTCAATGGAGGTGTTGATTAAAAATATTTCCCATGTGCGGGCGGATAAGGCCCAATTGGGCCGGCAATCAGCCGCCCGCGCCCGCCTGCCCGCCGCTAATCATGCCAGCTACTTGCCGTTTATTGTACACCGAGCCGTTTTGTGTACCTATGCAACCTAATATGTTTGCTTTTCTTCTTATTAGTAAAACTGTAACTGGCATGGGAACTCCGCATCTAACTGAAAACAATATGAAAGAAAATTAGTCTTCCTTAAATATAATTTAGAACACGTAACACGTAAAACGTACGTACTTACGTAAAAAGCTTGATAGAAACGGCTTCATAATATTTGATTTGGTATGTCACATACATTTATTATTTCCTACAGGAGGCGAAAGTCTAATACCCATTATATTATTATAAAAGATAAAAATATCTCAAATGGATGGCTGATGCGGTCGAATGTTTGCCATTGCCAGAAATGTTCGGCGTTTACAAAGCGCGCCAGAGACTGGCAAAAACAACGATTTTCCATTCTTGGAGTGCATTTAATTGGTACGCTATCTCAAGTGCGTTAGTTGACATTTGAGAAATTCAATGCTCAGAAATCGTATAGGCATGGGCTAAATAGATCTAATATTTTATAAACAACTTTCATATTAACATAAATAAATAAATTTTTCATTTACTATAATTCTGTCTGTAAGTATTATGAATGGACGTATAAAATTACTGTAAAACTAGTTTCGCAGTTAGTAATGCCATTTCTAGACGATCTAACTACCATCAATAATTTCTTGTAAGAAAGATGACAGCGCCGTCTCAGACTAAGCAGGATGGGTTTCTTTGTTTTTCCCCCGTTTGATCTAAATTCATTAGAAAACTCGCGCACGTTCGTGGCCGTCGCATGCGCACGAATGTCGCGCGCGGTGCGGATTCCGAGCTTTTTGCGCGCCACACTGTCTAACAAGATTGAAATAACTGCTCGCCTTTGAACAAGGCATTTGATTACTTCAAAGAACAAAACAGGAACTTTTAGAAGATGACACTGACGATGTTAACTATTATTCCTATTTTTATAGTAGTATATGTATCTACTGGGTAATCAAGACTAACCAATCTCGACATTTAAATCCTCAATTAGCATATTATTATTAAATTCAAATAAGTTAACAAATTAATTGTAAATAACTATAGCATAGCAGAATGTACTTACATAACTAGCTAGGGCCAGTTAATTATCTTGAATTTACAAATTGTGTTGGTTGTCACATAAAATTAATACTTAATGAATCATATTACTAAAAGTCAATATGTATTTGAATATACATTGTAGATGATATGTGTGTGTTCTCTATAGTTTTCTTGTTATAAAACCTACAGCCGTTATTTAACAGTCAGGTATGTCAGTCGCGAAGCGGAGTTGTTGCAGCCCTACGTGATTAGGAACCGTTTATTTTATTGAAGCACCCACTTATTGTAGATGCCGACAGTTTTTACCTTACCATTCCCATCTTGAGTGCGCCTGCACAGTTGCCACGACGGGTTTCATCATTGCATTCAGCACAGTATCATCATAATTCCTTTCGAACGAATTTAATTAGAAGACCCCATTTGAAACTGCAGGTCCCTTAAGTTTTTATTAACTACAAGTGGTATTTACTATAACATTGTGGTCTTTGTTCAATAAATGGCTATCGGATATTTTTCTTGTGCTTGTCATGATCCATAGGTGTTTGTGCTCCAAAGGCGCGCATGGCAGACAAGATTCTTCAACAAAAACGCTTGCGTTATTTCTGCTATGAGCAATCTTTGATATTTACTAAGTAAGTTTTTATATTTTTTAATATGAATGTTTTTCTTGTTTGACAGAATATTAGTTAATTGGATCATTGCTGGTGATAGGAGAGGACAACCCAGCTAAAGGATAATGCACGCGTAGTAGAGTCCTTTTATCGAACAATTAATCCAAAGCAGCGCAATGACGTATATTTTGGTTGAAATACCTATATCCGCTAATTTCCCACCGCCGACAATGAGCTCTAATTGGCTAGGTCAAGGACACACGATGCAGTGATTGGTCCTTACTGTTCAAAATCAGTGACAAATCACTGACTAGTTTTGATTGTCCAATATACACTAAAGGGATTTTTCCTCGATGAATCCTCAAAATATTGTTTGACTTCCAAAATTAATTTTGAATTTAATCTGCGATATGACTTGTATTGGATCACAACCTCACTATGGTTTGGGGATAATGTGGCATAAGATATTAAAAGTTCACAAAATTTTTAATGGAACTGACTCTATGTGCGTATTTTTATTTTGTCGTTAGACGATAAAGTAATTGCACCTATTCAAAATTCAAA
Source organism: Polyploca ridens (assembly GCA_951394255.1). Lineage (NCBI taxonomy): Eukaryota > Metazoa > Arthropoda > Insecta > Lepidoptera > Drepanidae > Polyploca > Polyploca ridens. Next base: position 9,427,401 of record OX596249.1, read on the forward strand.
ATCATTTATTCAAATAGACCTTCGTAGGCACTTATGAAAAGTCTGACTCTAATACTCTAATACCGGTTCGAAAGGTTGCATTTGCTGAGAAGAGCCGGCAATAAACTCAGCAATTACTCTTTTCAATAATATTCGAGGATAGGTGACTATAAGGTACTAGACGCTGCACTAATCGCTGCATCATGTAAATCTGAAACTAGTGATGTCCAGTCATAGGATTACTACATTATTAAATTTTTTAATATTAAAACAATATTGATCGCGCTTTTTATTCAAATTTTGACATGTTGAGTATACCACAAATAATCTCACAAAATAATTATAAATGTGAATGTTTAGGTCAAAACGGCTGAACAGGTTTGGATAAAACTTTGCACCGACGTTAATCATAATATATTTAAATTATAAATATTTTTTCATTTATAAATACATATTCTGTATATTTCTATCTCATTTGTAAATATTTTCATTTTACTAATATTATAAATGTGAATGTTTATGATTCAAACACGCATAAACGGATCAACGGGATCATCATATGTATATATAAAACATTTATCCTGAAAAAACATATAAGATTCCACGGTTTAAACTCATTCGTCTGCTTTTAAATACTTCAAAAAGTGCTCACTTAGTATGCCCAGTCCATCTCATTCTGGCTGGCTATAAGGGATTCCTACGGGTCCGTCTCATTAGGCCGCCTGCACGTCCCGCGCCGCGCGTCGCGTCCAATAAGTGCACTGCAGTATTGCAGTGGTCAACATTTCATGCGACCATTACAATGCTTGAATGCTGACGAACATTCAGATAGCGAACTTTAGATTACTTATATTAATAGCTTCATATAAATATATTTTTCATTTGTGATCTTAATGGGAGAAAGAAAACCTACCGTGACTTTTTTTAATTTTTATTTATTTATATAATTAAGGGAAACTAACAGCTTTGTTAATACAGGTTCTTTTAAATATATAATTATAAAATATGTTTACCTACTAATAAGTTTCGGCAACTGGAAATTATAACTTATACAAAATTGGCGGCCTGTTTAGTTGATTTACAATATTTATAATAATACTCTTATAGTTCCAATCTTATTCTCGAGTAAAAGAAATAGAATTTCTTACTATATAACTGCACGTAAAATAATAAAACGTGTTTTATTATTTTATAAATAATTGGATTTTGTAGGTATTGTATTTAAAGTGTGGATGATTAAATAGACGTTGTCTAGCATTAATAAAGTAAAATCACTAGGCTTATAAGCTACCATTTTTCAAAAATAAAATTTCCAAACCGATCCTGCCCACAAATTTCACGAGAATCGGTTGAGAAATGCGACCTGTAGAGAAGAACAGCCGGAAAGCATTTTTGTCCAAGCTGAAACAGAGACGCTTCGCTCGCTCGGTCAAAAAGCCACAAAATGCGCGTTTTTAATGAATTGCATGAATTGAACGGTTTAAATGTAGGTAGTAGTGAACAATTTATTCGTAAATTTCAGTTCAGTGTGACGTTACGAGATAAAAATACTACGGAGTATAACCACATTATTAAGCACGTTTACTCAATTTCAGCGAAACCTGTAAAAATTGCAGTCATCAAGTCCAGACAAACTGAACTTTTCTTCAGTCAAATAATGGTTGTTTTACTGCAGTTAGCTAACTACTTCTCAGAAAGTTCAGTCATACTTATATTTTAAGTTAGCATCCCTCCTAGTAAGGTTGTAGGTAAGGTGCAGTATAGGTATTTTTCGGTCAATTTCTCTAAACCATCCGTTTTTCTATTTATAAACTCGCTTTTCATTCGATTTTTTCCATTGTTTTTAACTAATTTCCACCCCGCGGTTTTACTTGTGTTCCCGAGGGATCTGTTATTTTCTTTTAGGAATGTATCCTTTACCCAGAAAAAATTCTATCTGTGCGCCAAACATCCTTATCCATGAAACCGATTATGCGTGATTAAGCCACACATAGCTAAACATCCAAATTTTTATTAATTCGAATTCATTAATTTAAGACAGGCTGTCTTAAATTAATGAATTCGAACCAAACATTATAATAGTTTGGCCAAAAGTTTAGAGATTTGTTTATAATACCTGAGCTTTATGAGTTAGTCTAAAAATATATGTTTTTGCTTGTAAAATATTAAAATTATCATTAGTTCAAAGATATTTGGGCAATCTGCTATAAAGTAACCAGGTAGGCACTTTAACTAACCGAGAACAACTACAAAATAAAACCCAGAATAATACACATTCATGTGCATATTTTACGGCAGGTAGCGAATATGTTACGAGTAATCAAATTTTAAATAAAGTAAAAATATACGGGGACTTTATGTTGAAGTTGTTATTTTACTTCGATTTAATGATTTTAGGTACACTTACACCGATCCGCAGTGGGCACGCGTGGTGGAGTATTGCCCATTCCCTTTCACCCTCATATGTGAAAGGAGGCCTGTGCTCAGCAGTGGGACATTATAGGCTGATGATGATGATGAGGTACACTTACAGAGTATATAATTAATGTATAGTGTTTATAAAAATATTGTATGTCCAATATTGTATTTTTTGTTCCGTCGTTATGTATTCGATGGAAAGCTGTTATTTGGTAAATATTTGTTGGCACTAAATAAAGGCGAGTGTGGGTCAAATCAAGGCTGCGCAGGCTCCCGGTCGACGCGTTCGCTTCACTCGGGCTCCTTTATAGCGCTCACTCTCTTACGGAAGAGTTTGATTACGATATAATAGTGTGGAATTTACTTAAACGAAAAAAAATATTCTAATACATAGGTTTATATTTGGAACCAAGTAAAACGGTACTGAATCTACTGATCAGCAGGCTGAATGAAATTAAGTGTTTCAAAAATGTTAATCCTAACAATCAACATGACTTTTATTAACAAATAGCTGCCCGGCACGACTTCGTTTGCGTGGTGTCCTACCCTATACTCTACCCTAACCTAGCGACCCTACCGCGCTAAGGTCACTTAGAAAAGTTTATATAGTCGTTAAGTTTTCTTAAATTTTCAAATTTTCTGCGCAACTATCTTAATTATTTTTCCGTAAAAACCTTTTACAACTACTAGAAAACTTTTAAAAATAGATGGATGAAATGGGTAAAGTCGTTCTCAAGCTATAATGTGACCAAGGAAAATAGGGAATCATTGTTATTTATATATATATATAGATAAGAAAGGTTTTTTGGGTAGTTCATACGGTACATAATAAATCTGAATTTTCTAAACGAACTTTTCAGAATAATCTGCAATGAAATCAATATTTCGCTGGTAGATCTTACCTATTTCCAATCTGCAGTATGATCATTTACAATCGCCTTGTTTTCGCTCCTCAGCGTGGTATGTCCATATAATTCGAGCACTCCGTAGCAATACTTTTAATGGATCTTGTGAGTTTTTGCCTTTATTTATACGTTACGATGTGCGCATAATGGATCAGCAGACGAACACTTAGTAGATATGCGATACTCGTATATTATTAGCACTCTTCTCGATTCACGAAATATAGACATGTTTTTAGTCTCATATATTATGTACTTTGTAGTCGTGATAAGCTACTTATAGAAACTTATGGGATAAGCCGGTGACGTGAGGCATTGGTAATAAGTCAAATGCGTACAGGTTACGAGTATTAGTACATTAGTACAGTATGTAGATTTACGTAGTAACTATTTAGTAATCTGTGGCCATACGTAGACGTAGTCGCCTTCGTCAGTAAAAACAATTAAACTTGCACAATGAAAGCGCTGTTACACATAGTGCTAAGCGCCAACCCATTGTGTTGCTACGAGTAGGTATTAATCGAATAAGTCGGACCGGTAAAAGCTCGTTATGTAGGTAAGTGATGCCAGTAAACTATTTATCGCTCTCTGATTTGCCTTTTACATCCATATTGCGATGGAAATACTTAGATATTTGACGGTTTCACCCTTGATATTATACGATACGTCTATCCATCAGTATAGTTTCTTTTAGCAAATAACTAATTAATAATATTAACCAAATTAACAAGATTTTCCAAGGAAATCCTGTGCCATAACAATGATTTACTTCGGTACCTAGTATTCTCATGTAACTGCCTTAGTCTAATTAAAATTATTATAAATGAAGGTGAATAAACGTTGTTATCATAATGTAAATACAGATGCTATTAGTGGCGGGTGTTCGTATTGTTGATACACCGCGCGGCTCGAGTCGGATAGGTCGGCCCAAGTGAGTTAATTAACTGGGAGCGTGTAAGGCGACGCTCACGGCCGCTCTAATTGCGCGATTATTCCTCCGCGACGCCTAACTGCTGGATGAAATTTAATTAAAGTTTGTTGTTCAAATAGATTTAATTAAAGTAATGTTGTAGCGAGTGGCGCGCCGACGCCGACGGCGAGCCGCGCGGCTCAATCCGCGTGAGTGCTGCGCAACTTTTCTAATTCATTACTTCTGAAAGCGTTCCCGTGATGCCGAGCACTCTTAATAATTTGTATTGTGTAGTTATAGTCGCTTTAGTGAGATCCCAGTGAAACTCCGGACCGTGTTGGTACTCTACCGCACCCGTCCCACGACGCGGCACTCGGCCCGCTCGCACCCCGACATTCGGACGACACTTTGATATCTCGCCAGTCAGCCGTTCTCGACCACTCGGCCAATTATACTAATGGATATACGATTTCGTCTCTACTCGAATTAAATCGATTATCATAATCTAGGTACCTACCGAATCGAATGCAGGAATCAACTGAATTATTCATAAATTAAAATTAACTACTAGTAGATATTTATCCATTAGCGAGACAGTTGTGCCGTTGGAAATTACATCGAAATGGTCTCTCGAATACAAATGCATCGTTAAAAGCTACATTAAGATAAAAGCTGTATGCCATAATTCTTATTAATTATTAATAGGATTGTCAATTAAGAAGGAATATCGTTCGGAAGACCTGAAAATAGGAAATGTTTATCTATCCAAAAATAATAATTGTAGCAGCGATTCGCGTCCGTAAGCGACGAACGATGTTCGCGTCAATTACGGCTAATGGAAAACTCAAATTATGATAAAAGTTATAGAGTTCACAGCGGATGCTGTGTCTATCTTTGTGTCCGCGTCCACGACGACATAGTGTCGTGTCGTGTCGTTCTGCGAACCACATCCGACCTCGTCTTGTCTCGTTACATCTCACTGCACACTGCACTTCACACATGTAGGTAGGACAATTGACATCTATCATCCCATAATTGATATCCATTAAAACATTTTTTATGGGATGACGAGCAATTCTCCATTGAAATATTATTATGATATGGCTTTAATTAGCAATTCGAAATGCAATAACTCATTTCTTTTTATTGTGAAGTGGAGTGCGATAGTTGTTACATTCCTACGATGGTTTAAGACCTTTTGGTATCTGCTAACATGTTGAACATACCAACTTTTTTAACGCCTAGCGATGACTACTTTATCTGGAACCATAATTTGTGAAGTTACCTAAATTGTATACTGTAGTACTTAACGATTGGAGAAGGATAAATAAATATATAACAAAATAAAAAAAATGCGCATATCTATGGCAGGCTCTGTCCGAGGCGGGCGCGCGGGCGTCCCGGCCGCCTCGTTCGGTCGACCCACAAAAGCTCTCTGTCGGGCAGCTTTCAGCCGATTACCCGCGACGCGGAGCCTAATTTGATTGCCGCTCGCCATCAATTACCTCACGACTGCCGCAGCTTTTTATTTACTGGTCCGCTTTCGCGTGCTCTCCCCGCGACTTTTCGATTATTTATCAAACACAACGATTTATTGCGCAATCCTGAACAACATTATTATTACTCACTTCAACTCACTTCTATAATGTTGAGCGAAATATTATGTTTGTGTCTACATATTTTATATTTTGTGACGTGTTAATTTCAGATTGTAGTAAATTGTATTGTAATGTAGCTAACAATGGGATTAGTACTTGATAAATAATAATAGTAAGTGCCTAAGTTCTACAAAATGTACAATTTTGTTAAGCGTTCGTCAATCAATCAATACCTACTATTGAAACATGTTACAACATTAACTAAAACCTCTATGCTAAAACCAATTCCAGTAACAGACGTGATATTGTCACCCCGTTTGGAACACGCAAAGCAATCGGTGTACGGCGAGCGTGATGTAAATAAAGAGTGGATTGCTTTGCGTTGTCTGCCAGTCAATTTCCTTGATGAACTCACAATTACGGAAATTGGAAGCGCCGCCGCCGCCACCACCGCCACCACCCGCCCGCCACTGGCGAGCTCTGGGCTTCCAACAAACGTACCGAATAACTACCACGAAACACTGTTATACTTATCAGATTTACCGAACACCAAAATAACTTTTTATAAAGATCGTGACTTAATTTTACAACAAGAAGTTCACTCATAACATGCGACATTACTAAAAAAAATAATTAAATTTTACGACGCTCGGTTGCCTCGACTGGATGTCAATTAAATAAATTCTTGTGACAAGGTTTCCATTTCAAAAGCTTAACTAATGAGAAGCATATGGAATTTACATCTCAGAACCAGTATTTGTCACTGCTTTTTTTCTGCTCGACTCTCGTAGGTACCTACTGGAACAAGAAGTTCTTCGAGCGCTAGGGGATATCCTTATTGAAATCTTTACAGACCTCATTGTTCCATTCTCAATTTGGGCGTCCTTGCAAGTTTACGCATCTCTTTCACGAGTAAATTGCTCTGCTCCGTCGGAGGAGTCATAAAGAAAATTGCTATACAGTTGATAAATAATTTATCTGAAAGCCCGCCCCAGTCACCGAAACACGCCCGGGGTAGCACTGAGTCTACTTCCACCTAATATTACTTTCCTTTTGTACAATTTTGCAACAGGGCCGTTCGCACGTTCCCTTCCCTTTATGGGCAATAAGTGGAACGCAATTATATTTATGGAGGAGGAATGGTTAGAAAACTAATTTTACGAAGTATCATTTCATGTTCGTATATATTTGCCTAATGAGTTATTGCATGCTTGTAATAATTCGTTGTTCGTGTATCGATGCAAGGTTAACAGATATAATTATTAACAGAAATATTGAGATAAATAATTAAAAACTCTTAATTAATTATTTGAGTGGTAATTAGGTTTAGTGTGATGACGTAGGTGCTATCAGGAAAGTCAGATATTCAGTTTCTGGAGCACTGGTGTTTAATTAGTGTGCGCAGCGGCCTCTCATTACAGCGCTCCATTTTAATTACCCGCAACGAACAAACTTAATATGGCGTTTGATTCTCGGTATAGTCAGTTACGTTAAAAAGTTAGTTTTTAAACTAACTAGCTAGGTCATTAATAATGCACAGTTCATGATTACTAGATTAATTGGAACTAAAAATTAATCAATTAGTATTTTTTTTCTTTATCATGGTGGGTCTTTTCTTCAGAATGTGACCCTTTTTAGCAACATGAGTTTGTCAAACTTAACTTTGCTTCGCGGCGAGTAAATTATTTGTCCAAAAATCTTTCAAGCCATACATTAAAATTATACGAAAATTTTAATGACTAAGCTTTATTAGCCATAATGTATCACGACAAAGCTCAATTACAGGGAACTGGCCTCGGTCCGCATGGTGGTGGTTGTTTATTCAGGTGTATTAATTAACAGTCAGGTGGATTACAGGGTAGACGAAACGTGCCCTAATTAGAGGCATGTCTGTCTCACTCGTTGCTGGCGGACATGACTTGCTTGCAACGCTCGGATACTTACTTTAGGGTACACGCTGTATGCGGGCGCTATAATTAACACACAATATTATGGTTAACTATATCATGTGGGGTGAAATCTTTGAATCCAAATTCTACCCTGGAATCATGCATTGCTGCAATGCTATCTATTATCATAATAAAGCCTTTATTCTTGCTTCTAAAATAATTAAGCATCGTAAATTATTGACGGTGTTCCGGTATAAATTAAACGCAATAATATAATCACACAGTTAAATGATGCATATTATATTCCTGTTTACGCTATTATTTCACTGAAATACACTGGGACGCAAAATTAACATTTCACTTGAAAAGTTGAAAAGCTAAGATTGATTCGTGAAATTTTATATTATTTCTGGCCTGAAGATATCCCCATATAGAGAAGATTAAAACCCTCTACCAGAATTGTCACCTTTTGTTCAAAACACTCTTGTTGATACCACCTATACCTGCTCTTAGAGTTTCATCTTTATACTCTTCATCTCCAATCGTGTGTAAATAAACAAAATTTAGACTCATCGGAAAATATTAATCTGGATTAAACTTCTTCTGTCTACCAGATTTGATTTCGAGCAGACCGTAATCACCCTTGGAAGTTTGGAGCCATATTTAACAATAATGTGATATTTTTTAATTTAAATTTTTGCCCATGACACTCTTTCGTTTTATAATGCAGTAATCGATCCACTTATGACACACTATATTTATACAATATCTCGTATAAAAAGAATGTAGGTAGAGATAGTTGATCTCTACAACTTCGGAAATATTGAGGTTTCTTACACTGATCTGTTATTTTTGCGACCCAGTGTATATAATACGGGTACAATAAATTTAATCATCGCTCTAATGCGCGGTCGGTTATATTAGTAGCGGATGTAAAGGTAACAGTGATAGGCAATAAACAGCAGGCCCGTCGTCGAGTCTATAACATGTCAGTTAAGGACGTCGGACGTCTGCAGAGCAGCGAAATCAATTAGGTTCGTTTGCGAACTGCTCCAATAAATACTGCTATCGTTAATTAGAATCAATCGTGGGATTGTGTCGGAGTCTATTCTGAAATCAGTTTGCGCGGCGCGTGGGCGTGGGCGAACGAGTCTACGTTGACAGCAATTGACTTATTAAGAAGCTAACAAAACGCAATAGTGTCTAGCTCAGCGGGATTAATTTATTTTGTCAGTATCACTGTATATTCACCAGTGATGGATCTGTTTGTTTTGCAATACATTTAGGCTTGGTGAAGACTGAAGTTTAGTTATTTTGTTATTATCTATAGGTACATACTGAATAAAAGATTGCTTAAGTTGTTAGGTTCTAAAATGTTTCTAAGATAATATTTACTTCATTTATGGATTAGATTCGTAGTTTTCCCAATAGAGTACAGCATGGGGTTCTTCAAAAAGTGTGTGAAGAGATTTCTTCAGGGTCGGCAACGCGCGCGAGAGATATCCCTGGTGTTGCAAGCGTACGGTAACTACTAACGATCAGGCGGGTCGTATGCTTGTTTGCCACCTTAGACGTATAAAAAAAATAGATTCACAAATGTTCGCATCAAATAATCCATTCTCAATATTGTTTATGCAAACAAATATTTTGTAATTACGAGTTTATTCGTGGTGCAGCTCTGCGGTGGTGCAAAAGGCGATTAATCTTTCGATTTGCATCGATTTGAATACTGATTGGAATTATGCTAGTAGTAGTATAGGTGAGTGCAATCGGCCGGTCACGCCCGAGGTGCCCCAAGCGCGTTTACAACACGCTTACCGGACAGCTTTACAACGCGGCCAAGCTTTTCATATTTAATCTCCTAATTAACACAAATATAAAAGTTAAATTACTAAGCGGTAACATTTTCTAAATGTGTAATCAAATCATCAATCATACGTTTAAGTCGTTATATTATAAGTAACATATAAATTTTATAATTTATATCTACTTACATAATTCTGGTGAAGGTAGTCAGTGGCCAAGGAATGGTAAACAGGTTCTACATAAAAGCCCCATGGCGCTTTTTATGTAATTATACCTACCTAAACATGGTTTTGTAATTTAAAAGGTGTTAAAAACTTAAGAACGTTACACGCTAAGTCAATTTGGCATTAAGGTCCATAAAAAGGAATTGATTCAAAAAGGGTTGATAATTAATTGAGGTCTACCTTATACTGAATGGTGACGGTTATTATATTAGGTATAATGAGTATAATGCAAACTCATCGGCATTACCGGAGTTCCCGAGAAGTAAACGAGATGAGATGGGATGGGAAAATCTTGGGCGTTATCTGTAATTAGGATCGAGTGGCGGAAGTGTTCGTCGAGACACAAGGAATATCCGGCTCTACGTCGAACGTTGCATGTACCAGGTTGGATACCTAATTAGTCATGTAGATGTACACAACTGATTATAACATGATAATAATATGATAAATAGATTAGGTAGGTATCAAACAATGTATAATAAATGTTATAATTATTTCATTCAATCAACAATCGAATCTATGTATTTTTATGTTTGAATTAAATAATATTTGCTATTTGTGTAATGTAATCAGAAAATATAAATCAAATCGACGAAGCTTTTATCAAGTTGTTCAAGAAAATTATACCAATACAGCACAATAGATCATTAATAATCATAGCAAACATAGCGTCTGTAACAAGAATGGATTGTTGTTACTGACTTAGCTTAATTAAACAAGCCGGGAGTCGACACTCAGACGCATAATACTGCTAATTAAACGCGGGTTTACAGAGATCCGAAAAAGAGCCACTCAAACACGCTTAGCCGGTATTATTACAGTGTATTCAGGAGGCTCGGCAAACAGGCCCTCGTCGCCGAGGGTGCTACTCTCAAGTTTCGCGTTTAATTAGACAGATAGAGGCGCGGACGGGCCTTATTAGTATTGTCTACGGGGGCCCAATTAACACCCGGGAGGCGCCGTGGGTGGCTCCGAGTTCGTTTTAATAATCAAGGGATACCCGGCTTCGTTAGCCGAATAATAGGATCGGGTGGCTTCGATGATTCCCATCAGAAAAAGTGTTTATGACCGGCGTTCAGTGTGACTTGAGTGCCGCGCCGCCCGCCGCCGCGCCGCCCGCCGCCCCACGATGCCACAGGTGTGAATACCTTTGTTTTGCTCATCCATTCATTACACTATGAATAGTTAATTAGTTGTACACGTAAGTGTAAACGGATTAATAAATTACTTTATGCTGTTTTCCATCCATGATCTCTGGTAGTTCATTAGCTTAATTTGAATTCTAATTTAAATATATTATAATCCCACAAAATAAGTCCGATATACAATATGTATTATTATTATAGATAGAGTGTTATTTTTATAGCATCAAAATTTATATCACTAATAAAAATCTTGTAAAAAGGAAATAGGTAGTTTGTAATTACTGCGTTTGTAGGATGTTGGTATTATATTAATTAAAACAAGCTCAAAACCGACAGCAATTTGCTCCATGAGTCTTGCAGTTCTCAAGCGGTGTGAGGCGCGTACCACATCCCGTTGGCCATAAAACTCTCATTAAAGGACGAGCAATTTCTCTCGCTAATGAACATTGCACAACCACGTTGTCAAAAAACGAAACGATTATGGTAAAGTATGTGATGTATTATTTTAACTTGATAACCTTTCTAAAATTTCAACGGTTAGAAATTATGTAATAAATTAATTATGTATAATTGTTGAATAAGTTTATCATTTTAATTTGATAATGTATGTCTAGAATCTAGTCTCGAGATCATTACGTGGATAAGGAATAAGTACTTATGCTCAGCTCATATCATCTTTCACAACTTTTTAAAGGCAAATCTCGGGGAATGAAAACTAGACGTAACACATACCTACCTAATTGGTAGTTACGGGAAAAACATAAAGCTGGCGTCGAACAGGAAATAAATAAGAAACGCAGTTTGAATATCATTAAAACGCAAATAAAACTCGAGTGCGAGTTCGTTTATAACCTGCATTAATGCACTCCCTTTCTGACCCAGAAAATTGCGCACCAAAATGCAAACGCATGCGCACGTCGCCGCCTCGCATGACTTGTCGGCGCTAATAACTTTTTCTCAAAACACTAATGAATAACTTGCTCCTTATTACTGGGCACGTTTCACCACTCGAGGTGGTGGGTGCTGGGCCCGAGGGAGCCGGACGGACGCGGGGGGAGGAATGCTCGCCGTTGGCGCCAATCTTACAACTTACCATTAAGTAATTTTCATCAAGATTCATGTTACACTTAATGAACTTCTATTTGTATGTGCCTAGTATACGTACTATAAATGTTATATATTACTTTACTTGCAATAATCTAGGTTGTTTAACTAATTATTTTGATAAATTTTGCTATCTGTTGTTAGATCGGATAGTGAAGTACTATTAACTAACGATTTGAAAGGATTTTAAAGAGTTGGAAAGTAACAAAGTACAAATCAAATTCAATGATTATTTAAGAAAAAAAATACCACATGAAATTGATAAATCACTCAAATCATTGCCATATGGCAAAATTATCAATTTAGTTTAGTTTTTTTTTAACCTTCCTGAAGCGAACAAAACAAGAAAAATATATATTACTTAATTTTAAATCAGTCAAGCCATTTTAGAGCTTTTGCGAGACTAACGCATAAAAATTATTTCTTATATGAAATATTATAAATTTATTTATAGTACATAGATGCAGAAAGTGTACTTTGCTTTTCTGTTTACATACATTTTATTTATATTAGAAAAGGTAAAGCGAAGTTATTATTTTCATTAGTGGAGCTTAGCATTTTAAAGCATCTAAAACTTATTATTACCTTCCTGGAATCTCTGGGCGATGAGTAGCGAACACTCTCGTCCAATGTAGAATTGAAATAAGAAGCCTAATAAGCTCAAACCACTTCAAATAAACAATGAAGGTATAAAGGCACTTTCATAATTGGCGTTACGAGGTGGACTTTATTCCCGCTATTTATAAACCATCGTTCCATGCCGAACACTAGTGCAAAAGTTTTTCTCGTCGTTTTCTAACAACTACCACAGTCTTTACTTTCTTGTAACCGTTGCTCACATTCTACTAGATTGTTTATAGGGAAAATGCTATGCACATGACATTTAATTAGAGAACGCTGCCAGTTACATTATATATTTAACATGAGACTTATAAGGAATTAATGTAATTGACGCCAGTTTTAATGGAGCATTTATACAGGGCCGGTGATTACTGGGGCCATAAGAAGTGCAATTCTCCGAGTTGGCGTTGCGCGGAGCCAATTTAATTTACAAAGTTGTCGGTCAAGTCCGGATTAAGCTCGACTGATCGACGCTGGTCGCTCTTAATAATGACGTGCCCACGGATATCTGTCTCAGATTTACGCGCACTATATCATTGTGGTGCACTCGACTACTGCAAAATTGCTGTTTAGCGAACCTTACCAATAAAATATTGGCCAGGAATAGCGATGCAAGTTGATTATGATGATTTACCAAGCGTCGTGAGAAAAAGTATGAGTTGATCTCATGTTGATATCTAATCAATGTCAAGAAATCTATTTGATGTCTGTCCAACTTTCTGACACCGATGTATCACTCATCTTGTTTCTGTGATACTGATGTAATATAATTGAGGAGTTAGAAGATGTGATAAAAAATGTTTTAACTGCATAAAAATATAGTGGATTTAAGCGAATCAGAAGTAAAGAAAAAAACTCTGTGTCTATTCTCTATGTAGATTTTGTCATTTAAAAACCATAACCTCAACTGAACACGTTACGGATAGCACTTAAACTGTTTCGTAGCACTTGGCACATTTTTATTTCCAATAGCCTTGTGAAGTTCATAACAGTTATATTGTGAAATACTAATAGATGACCTCATAAAACCCGAACTAATGGATCAGCCGGGTTGACGTTTTAAAAATATATGCCTAAAATCGGACTTAACAAAGCAAATTCACGGTTTTAGGGCTGACATAATTTTAAATAATAGCTGCTTCGAAAGTTCTAAGATCATCACCACTAGTAAATTTTGTCTCATAAACAATTATTATTTTATCCTTTTGCGTTCGTTAATAATAATAAATATTTAAGGACATCTCTTAATTGTCTATGGGGGTGCCTCGTAGTAGTTCATAGCTTTGTCTACGAGTACCTAGCATTTTTAAAAGCATAATTATTTGTATAAAGCACAATTTATTGTACCTACATTGAAAACTAAATTAAGTTACAAAATTTCACCGCTGTGGTAAGCTTTGTGTAGTCGAACCGTAATCTTTGATGGCGTTGACGGCCCTGAGTGGGGAGGTAGATGGTATTTATTCAGCATTAGAAAGCAGGCACTCTCTGTTGATGCGGCACTGACATATCCGTTAATGCTTTTTCCATTTCCCCGCTACTACACTCCGCCTCCCACCCTCGTAGCTCTGTTCGACTGATGGCTTGACCGAAAAGCTTCATATTATTCTGTTATATCATGTTAAGAATACATTTCCACATGACGTGGTATTTTCATAATTCAAAGTTTTATTTGAACATAGAGTTTCACTTAGTATCTAATCCAAGAAACCATTTAATTCATAATATATCTTTAGGAGAAGAGATTTCAATATGTCGTAAAGTAATCCCTTAATTTATCTTCCATTGAAATTTTCGAGTTGCGAAATTAAGCGCTCTAAATTGGTTTATGGCTATGTAGACAATTATAGGTAGTTAAAGAGCAAGCAATCAAAACTGTAATTTGCAAAAAACAGGCCCCGAATGTCGAGAGGGGTTAGGGGTGTGCCTCCCTAGTTGCATAGCCCTCGAGTGGTTGGCCGCTGCCCTTTTGATTGCGCATTATTCGCGTGTTTATACAGTTAGATCGCTTTCTAGATTGTTGCTATTGTGATAGCGTTTTTTTGTTAGCGCGGTTTTGAAGGGGGTTTTAATTAAAAATGCTTGTTTAGAGAGACGGAATGGTTTCTTTCGTTTGTAGTGGAAAATGTATACTGGTATTCGCGGAGATTTATTACGCGTATGGTGCAATTGATGCGTTATGCAAATTAGTTTTTTAACCATCGTTAGCAGACCACTTTAATTGGATGAAGTCTGTGATTTCTGCTATATGATATTGTTTTGGTTTTTGTATATGAAAAGTAAATTTTAATGAATCGTTCAGAATTATTGTATCAAATTTGTTTAATCCCAAAAATTGAGGAGAGCCGCCTATCTCATCCGGCCCACCCACGGCGTCGTCCATTCATCTCCCCAGCGCATTTATACATTACTCACGGCTCAAGTATCCGATTATATAACACGCAAAATTTCAATTACAACTTGTAATTAGTTTTTCGAGAGTTTTTCTTTCAGGAAGGGGGAGGGTGGAGGCATTGGCGGATGAACAAGACGGCATATGCCCATGTCTCACTCATACATGTGGCTGAAGTGCAACACGCTTTGAGTAATGTCCATGCCACTTATTTGATTATTTTTATGCAATCTGCGCAGGAAAATGAAGGATTTATTTCCTGCATACCCCCTGCTCGTTGTTAATTAATTTTACGAAGTCCGAGCTGTTTTGTAGCTAGTTCATTAGCAGGTTGGGTTCTTTTTTTATTAAGTTATACAAAACATGTCTGTTTAATATTTGACTGAATTGCATTGGTACGAAAGTTTCAATTAAAATGTAATAAACAGAACATAGCACTTTGTCAAATACATGTAGGTATATGGTTTATATGCATGATTAGTATTTAAAGTACATCATGAATCAACCATCAATCAATCATGAATAAACAGTAGAAAATTGATGTACAGCATAATATTTAGGTACCTACTTGATGTTTGTGTATAAGTTGTACGGTACCTAATATAATTCATATGGCGACCCTTCTCGTGGATTGGCAGCCTCGTCGCTGCCCGCTAATGCACGGAAGCCGGGCCATGCGAATTAATGGCAAGAATAATGGCGATCCCATTATGGATTGCCGCCAACATACTTTAGCCATGAAAAGAACCGAAAGTTACATTTGCGATACTCTGAATACTGAGCGCTCTTGGTTTCCCCCAACCCCGCGCCACCCCTCGGTGGTGGGACTAAGAGTGCGGTAGAGTGGTGTTAATGGACCCTGACGTTTTTCCGACAACTTTCTATCAAATACTAGATCGTACTGTTAAACAAAATGCTTTCATTGCAAAGTACGTTATTTAAGTTGCCTATATATTTAATTAAATTTAATTGAGACTGTATTTTTCTCAAATAATTTTGATAACTCAGGATTCCAAGATAAATTATTTTTTGTGGCTCTAATGTGAGTAATATAAAATAATTATTAAAATATTAACAGATAAATAATCCACCATGGTAACATTTTTTTATTTTTATGCTAATAACTATGTTAGTTTTCATAATTTACAGTTCGACTCTACGTACATTACTGTTCCTTTGTCAACGTCTTTCAAGCGAAAGTTTTAGAACGGAAAAGTCTTTTAAAACTGCTTTCAAGAAAATTAAAGCATTAATGGTCGCTTTATTTAAGAGTGATCTTAGGTTAGCGCGGTGGCGTAACGTGTACCACACCTCGTTGTGGTTGCGTGACGATGACGTGACGATGAAACAGCTTTCAGACATCGTTATATTGTTCTAATGATACTGCTGTGATATGGTGTCTTATTCTCGGAGTAACGTGGCTGTCTCCCGTAGCGTCGCGTCGTCGTCGTTCGCCCTGAACGTCGAGGCCAGCGTCGCTGTTCGGTACGGTACTAATTGGCAATTTGTTCGATCCTTAGATCTGACATAATGATGCGAGTTCGTTTATTTAAATGATTCGACGGAAACTTCTTGCCGTGCCCACGTCGCTTCTAAAATAAATTAAGGGTTAATGGCCCATTCACGACTGGCGTACGAAGGCTGAAAGTTTTTAGTTGTTACTTGTTAATTCACTTTCATGTTTTATAATTGATTTTAAATCTTTGTGTTTAATGTCAAGGCAATTTTAATGCGCACTTAAAAGTCGGTATGTTGTTATAATATAAATTGAATGTAAAAATAAGTTTTATAAACTGGTACCTATATATTATTATATTGTCAATTCACTCCATAATTGTCGATGACAAGGTATGAATTAAATGCCTTATTTGACTATTTCACGGTTAAATGACATTTCATTTTTGTAAAATGGATCAGTTTATCATGTTACGACATTTATCTCTTCTTTAATAAATGAACTAGTTAGGTTCATACGAGTTTTGTAACATTAATTCAGCTGTTTTAATTATAAAGCTTCATAGAATAGTTTCCTTTACATTTATTAAAAATAACATTAAAATATATAGTTTTATGCTGCGGTCTTTAGTAAGACCGGTACTTAATTTTTTAATTAACTTATTCTTGTCATGTTTTTATTCAAATGTTTTGATCTGCGTACGAGTATAAATATGAGCCAACGCTAACAATTAAAAAAAGCAGTTTAATCTAACTTCATCTTTTATTTGTTGTTTACCTATCTTTTAGTGTGTAGCGTTTATTTGTGATGCGCATACTTACACAAATCTTAAGAATTATACTCAGTCAGTTAATGAAGGTTCATTGCATAAACTCAATAACAATCCATCGGTCGACTTAATGACCCGCCATAGCGCGGCGTTTTCATTAATTAAACGCAAACAAAGACGACTGCCTTCACTTCGTTATGATCAAACACATTAGCGGGGATTTGCTAGCACTTACAGCTATTTCCTTGGTGTCTTCAGTCGGATTCACTCTTTTTGTCCAGTGGGATATCCTACTTAATGTACTTTAGGTATGAGTATACCTAGACATTACTAAGCTACGTTCAAAACTGATGAAAACCTACTTATAATTAAATTATCTTGAATTCCGTAATACTATCAGCTACAATTATTTTTAGGATGTTTTTTTTTCTAAATTAAAACCAATGTGTTATTTTTATTTTTAATCTTGTGTGCTGTGTGTCATGTTAAATGTAACCGAAATAAAAACCCTCTTATCACCAAGTGAACTTTATTTTAATTTTGTATAAAATCCATTCATAACCAATCGCAACCAAATCTCCAAATGGGACCAGTATGTTTGTGTTCTGCCCACTATCGTCCGTTGTTTACTCAATCATAGCTGGCGTCCGAGTAGGAAATAAAGCAAGTTACCGCCAGCGCATCCATTACCTTTCAAAAAGTTTGCGTAGCCCCGTGGCCGAGTGCAGCATACCGTGAAAGTCGATTATGATGGTCATTAGTCTCCAGCCACGGACTAATTAATACAACATTTTGAATAAAGCTTCGTGATAAGATTCCTCGTGGTGTGGAGAAAAATCTGAAATTTAATTAAAAAGTTTAAGTGAGTTTTCACGGGCGAACGTACGCCACGCGGCCCTCAATAACTCAGGAGAATTTCTATTCTTATTGCATCTAAATTTCTTTTGAGATTAAGATATACAGATACAGTATTATAGGTGCTACCATTTTTATAATGTTAATGAAATATAACAATAGGTACCTGCGATTTCGTTGCGTCTAAGATTTTATAAAAAAAATTAAAATTATTTCTTTCTAGAATTAATTCTATCATTCGGATATAATAACTACCTTTCATTGATCCGTATTTTTTATTTGGTTTTCTCCCTTCTGATTTCATAATCATTTTAGATATGCATTTTGGTTTATTAGATAAGGCTCTATTTTATGTAAAATAAAGCCTTATTTCACTATTAACTGACTAGCGGTGCCTCGCAATTTCATCCGAGTCAACATGATGTTATAAAGCCTTCTCAATAAAGATAAGAATAAGATCTTTCTCAATAAGCGAGCTATATAAGGGAAAAGGAATTTTTCAAATCGGTCTGCTAGTTCCCGTTTTAGCGCATTCAAACATCCATACATACAAACTCTTCAGCTTTAAACATTAGTAGATATTTTTGTGATTTTAATAGTACTTACGAAGTGAACAAGCAGTGGGTAACTCATGACATGAAGTGGTGCGTCAGTCATTATTGCGCCGGAGTGGGACGGTGGATACTCAGAAACCCCGCACATACTTTAGTGAGCTCATTAAAATTACATTACAGCTCTTATTTAAACAGCAAACAACTAAACGACGCTCGTTAATGCGTCTCGCCGCCCGACGAGAATTTTATGGATAAACCTGCCATCCTGCCAGTAAAAAATACTGTCGTTGGCATAAAATATGAGTTTCACGCATCAAATACAAAGGTGAAGAGAAAGTTTATATTCTACGTTATAATTTCAATATATATTAACGATCTTTTTAAATTAATGAAACCGCTGAAAATTACACTTTACCTATTATCGTGTGCTTAATCACATGTAATTCATCATTTGTATGGCAGTTCCTGTTATTTTTTGCATAATGTAGTTATAGGACGCACCCAACGGGTGTCGTGTAATTATTGCACACACGACTACAATCTAAACCAGACATTCAATAACAAACAATATGCATTTTCTACCTACCGTAGGTAGCATAGCACTTTACCATTGTGAAAATTAGGGTGGCTGATGACTACTTGCGTTCCTGACTTTATATTTAGCCTATACAAATTGTGTTGTATAGGTACGGTTGATACATGGCAGTTGGGTTTTGTGTATAAAATAATAAAAACCACCCACACAAATTATGGCAGGAAGAAAATGTTTCAGTTATATTTTTAAACAGCAATGTGGCACATCCATATGTTTCTACATCGCTTGAGTTCCCTTATTGTTTGTGAACATAATGTATTTTTGAACGATTTAAAAAGATGTTTGTTGGTGTGTGAGAGACCTTTGCTTCCCAATTAGCACATCGCACCGCTCTCCGCCTGCACGCTTGCCACTGCAAAGTGAACTTTGCAGTCCCCATAAAATAATATTACTTTCTTTTTAATACTTTGGCTCGCGGTTAAAAAAATAACAATGTCATGAATTGTTATTATAGGACGCGCGTCCCTCACGAGAACGAACGGGCCTATCGGCTGTAATTATAAAGGCAATTTGACTACCCTTGAGTAGACAGTAGGTACTAAAAAAATGGGCAATAAAACATTATGAGTGTAATCATTAAATAAATATATTTATTTACATATTAACGGCAAAAAGAAATAATTATTCTGTCGATGTTCATGAAAGTTGGAAACATTATATCGGTTCTGTTGCTGTTATTATTAAACGTTGACAAACATTAGTCCTAGCCAATGTACCTAAGTAACGACAGTTCGATTTTTTACATAAATACATCTTTTATCGTAGAAATCTTTATTTTACATTAATGTTTTTAAATCTTAGTAAAAATTTTAGTAATTATCTATATTTAAAGTTTTCAATTCTTCAATGGAAACAAATTTACTTTAGCATTTATAATTTGAAACGTTTGTATATTCCAAATACACGCGAACAACAATCACTGAAGCTGTGGCGGAAAGAAAACACGAGGTTTACAAAAATGTCATAAGCATTAAAACGTTTATATTTTATTACAGAGGTACTTAACTAACCATTGCACCACTTCACAGTACCAAATATATCACTATAAATCTACATTCGTAGCTCATTTGTGTACACTCTCCTTAATTTAAATCCATTTAACGGAAACTTATCTTTGGTAAAAAATAACAATAATATACTTAACCAATCAAAGATGTAAAATAAAAAAGCAAGAAATCATCCTCAATACTTCATACCTTGTATGATAACAATATTTAGGTTCACTAAATGTACATCCATACAATTCCATAACAATGAGATCGATTTTATCAATAGTTTTTATTTATTTTCGTGTTCTGGACCTGAATCGTTGTATGACGATGAAAAGTACGACCGACAAAAGTGCCATGAAGATGAGCACACAGCATCATAAATCGTCAATGATGTCTGTTTGTCCAATCCTCAAGTGAAACTTTTTTCGCTCACGCCTAATAATTATTTTAATGAATGAGAACGTCATGACTAAAAGGCTGTAGGGGTGTGATTGATGGGCTTAGTCTATTAGCTATTAAAAATGATTGCAAAAATTCAAAGGTGTTTAAATTGGCTCAGCGCAAGACGTGGTACAGGTACAGTAGATACAGAACAAGCGAGAGCGCGCGCCCTACCCACGCAACGCTGCTATCTTAACATGTAAACAAGTGCTCAAATCGTATACATAATGGAAATATCGTGTTCTAACAACGTTATCGCGACTCATCCCGGACACTTTGTAAAGTGGCCGCATATCCTCGGCACGCCTTCTAGCCTAATGTACCATCGTGCATCGCTTATAATATATTCCCCGAGACGTCTCGATGTAATTCTGCACTTAGCCGATTCTCCATCGAATACCTGACCGTGAAATACCTTCATTTGTCTTAATATCGATTATACATTTGATATTACTTAACTGGTTTCAGGTTCCCAAAGACGTGTAAGTCTCAAGAATGAAGTACAAAAATAAAGCAATACAAACTATTCTATTTTCTATGGGTAGCTGTAGTAAGGTGATGGCTAGTTTGTATGAAAGTAAAATAAAGAGAAACATCATGCTAATATCTATTTTGTGGGTTGATTGAGTTGAGAGACGATCGCCGACTGCCAGAGCTGTCTCCTGATTGACAGAGCCACCCAGTCCAAGCGCCTCGTCAACACTTAATGGGGTTTCACCTGCACATCAAACAAGGTACTTTTAACATTCAGTTTCTTATTTGTCCTTTATAAGTTAGCAGCTTTATATCTACATATATTTATTGTTAAAGTTTTTGAAATGAATGGATACTTTGCGATCCATACTTAATATTATAAATGAGAAAGTAACTCTGTTTGTTTGTATGTTTGTTACGCTTTCACGCCTAAACAGCTGAACCGATAGCTATGATATTTGGCATGCAGATATCCAGTATGATATGGAGAAGGACATAGGCTACTTTTTATCCCGGGAACGCGAGTGAAACCGCGGGGAACAGCTAGTTTATTATATATGTATAATAAGTCGCAAAGTATCCATTCATTTCAAATTATATAAAAACTCCATTCCCCAGATAAATTGCAGCCGCAAAGAATGTTCCAGTATATTTATATTATAGAATGTACTTAGATACTCTTACGTGTTTTATTAAAAAAACAAAACAGAATGTTTTCGTAGAAGCTTACCGAGGCAACAAGTCGGCGTGGCATTGTCGGTCATCGTGCAGCATCACAAACGTCAGGGTCGGGCGGGCTGCCGTATCCGCTGGAGGCATCGTCTGCGCCCGCGCAGCCTCCGTTGTCTTTGTCGACCAACTGTGCACCGGCCGCCCCGGCTGCACCACACCCACCGACTGGGCCCACATAACCACCGCTTGGAGACTACAAACAAAACACCTCTTTCATAACTAGACCTCAATTATAAAAATTACTTCTAGAAGCTTTTGTTAAGCTACCATCAGACCGTGAGCGCAATCAAAAAGTCGATTAGAAATGTCGTGCGGCTGAATGAGTTTCCTCCACTCGCGCGACTCATAAAATGAAATAGATTCCCCCACATTCGCATTCCGACAAGCGTTCGTACGAGAAAGATTAATGATCACAAAAGAAACATAATAAAGTGAAGATAGAATCTCCCACTAACAGTGTCCTTGTGGGAGTTATTTACTCCGCCATGTCGACTTTTTCGCGTGCCCTTTATTTGGGAAACATTTGAAAAGTTTTCTTGTCACATTTACCGTCAGCTAATATAGATTACTTGGCATGACAGTCATAATAATATATCATTATTCAATTTAGGTAATAAAATCAAATTTTTACATATACAATCCTTCTGCTACGAATAATATGTACAATTCAAATTTTGCAATGTACTAGTAAGCCATATAATCGTTAAACCTCTACTCTACTATTCCTATTGTTACATATTTTGTTTTATATCAGACCTATAAATATAGGTGTGGTATATCTGCGTCACGGTCGGGTCCCACAGTCGGCATTGGCCCACGTCTACATATCAAGCACAGTACGCGACACGTCTGCTCTCTGTCTGGGCCACGTATAGACACGTGTCCATACCGAGCTCGATGAGAACCGACACAGTTGTCGACGGCATGCTGTACTTATCTCACAATTAAAGACAGCACGTGACAATGGTCCCATGCAAGTAGCCAACTTGGAATTGCTGATGTACGAGTACATACCCAACCGGTTACGTAAATAGAATTTCACATTGGTAAAAGAGGTCAATCAATAAGCCAAATTGACTATTCATGGATAAATCTGTACACAGTAAAATAAATAGACTCTAGATTGTTAAACTTAATCCCCCTTATAAAAGATGATTTAAAGCAAGTTTAGTCAAACCAGTAACTTTAAAATCTGGGGTTGCTTTAAACCATGTTTTGTAATAAGGGGGAAATAGTCGTTCCAAATATATTCACCTGTAGGCCGCTGACTTGCCGCCGGATATGCGCTAGGCCGCTGGGGTTGGCAGCCATGCTCGCAAACACCAGCCTCTCTTCGTAATCATACTCACAAAGTATCTTGTTGTCGCATAGATAGAACCTGTCGCCTACGCAGAACCTGTATCAAGTGTAGACCATATTATATTAATTGATATAAATACGTTTGTAAACCTAGCTGCACTAAAATGATAACGAAATCTTGTCAAAGTGATATAATATAATTGAAATAGAATCTATGAAGTAATTTAAACTGGCCAGTGTAGAACAAATTAAGTAATTAAGACTTCAGACTGCAACCCACTATGTAGATATGCACATAAATTGTGATATAATGTTAGCATAATATTTGTTTATCTCTCTAATATAATCATCATCTAAAATGAACAGTTTTATAATCACCTGTGATTGCATTGTTGACAGGCAAAGCATTCTAAGTGGTAAACGAAACTCTTGGCTCGCATAACCATTTCGAAGGCGGGAATGACTTTGTTGCACGCCACACAGTTGCCTGTGGCACCAAATAACCTGTTAAAGAATAACAGGGCTATAAACATAAAATACTTACGGCTTATAAATATTGAGAGTACTTTACACGCTATATTTTTAAGTGAGCAGATTTTGGTTATTCATGTATAGGTACCTAAGGTAGTCCCTTTTGCAGAGCATAAGGTCCGCTTTGTAGTATAACTTGGAGCCGACTTCCCCGAGACGGCAGTCGCAGCAGCCGCACTTGAGGCAGTCCTCGTGCCAGAACCGCTCCATCGCCTTGAGGAGGAACCTCTCTGTGATGACTTTTCCGCACTGGGCACATAGCCTGGCACCGCCTGTGCTACCCGTCACACTACTGCTGAGCACGTACTTGTTTTCATCTTGTTGACCTGTTAAATATCAAAATAATATTTTTTTTATTCTTTACAATTACCATATATAAAATATAATCTATGTTATGGAAAATTTTCGCAGGTTGCCTTGAAATTTGAATTGTACAAGAATCAAAATAATATACGGAAATAGGCACTAAGTACCTTGAAAACTTAAATTTTCTTTATCAGTGATTAATTTTGATCCTGTTGTAATCGCAACCACATTAGAAAATATTTTTCGCCAATAGAAAAGAAAACTGCATTTGAATATTTTACATTATACTACGAATTCAACACTATAATTAAAAATAATTGCAAAAATAACCTATCTACTATAATTTTTTTATATTACTATTAACAAGGCTATTAATCACTTCGACCAAGAAAAATTATACTTATAATTTAATTACGTAGGTAACTATTGATATAGTCCATAAACGATAAAAATAGTAAATAAATAATTTATGAGCTGGAAAGAAGGTAGTTAATTTAAATTAAAGCATGGACTTTAGTAATATATGAATTCTGTTTCGCTACATACAAGTGGGTAATTGTTCGTAATACACGTCTCATTATGGCATTAAGCTAGGCTCGATTGTTTTCTACTGTGTAATTGCGTCAATTAATTCGAGCAAAGGCGCGCCGCGTGACATGCAGTCGTTGCTCGCTGACGTCATTAAGATGCGCATACGCATTTTTCTCACACAAGAAAAAACTGCAGCATTGAAACACATGCGAACTCATTATGTGCATTAACAGCACCCAATAAAAGTTTATGGAGCATTCACGCTATAAAAGGCTAAACAACAGTTCTTATTTCCTTTCTGAACTAATAAAATGTCCCTTGTAGCATAACGACATTTCGGTTATATTTTCGGTGGACAACCTCGAGTGTCGTGAATAAATAGGCTGATGGTTATTTAGTAAACAATCAGTTCCAATTTATCGACGCACTACGGTTCATATAATAATAGTGCGTATACGTCAAACCAATCAAGGATCCAATTGAAGGGGTAACTAGGTGGACACAACTCATCGCAATCGATCACTTGCGCATCGTCGCCCGTCGCCGCCGATACGTCTCGTTTATTGAAGCCGACGTCGCGACAATAAAGTTAATTGGAGTATATTAATGATGGCCCTTTAATAATAAACTAATAAACATGAGTAACGGCCTCCGGATGTCGCACTTCGCATGAAACAGTATGAGAGCCTATTGCCAGTACAATTGCCCGCACACAAATCAATTGATAGACTCTAATGAAACTACAAATAGAAAACTGCTAGTCATAGATATCAGTATAGGTTGTCAGGTTGCTATCAATTTCATAAAAAGCAAATAGTTCATTATATTACCCACCACACAGCTCAGGATATAATGCGTTAACGTGAAGCGTTGAAAGTTAATCAATTCAATGTTGTTTCCTTTAATATTCTCGGAACATTATGCACAGGCGTGGTAAGTTTTCTCGAGACAAAAAATGTTAGTAAGTAGTTTTACCTGCAGCAATACAAGAATCTCTGTATTTTTCCGAGGAATGCCGCATGAAGGCAACGTCGAGGCGTGCAGTTACTGGCGTGTTTTGTCCATTTCAAGCTGTGCCGTGCATGTTGTTAATGCTGTAATTACGGAGCGAGTGCGCGTCGTTCTAATAGACAGATCGATTATATCGATTCAATATGACGATGCGCACTGCGCTTGCACTCACGGTCCACTCATATACTTATGAAACTAATCAGATTTGGAAAACGGTGATCGAATATGCCTATTCGTCTTTGTGCCTACGTGGTACCGCGGTAGGTATCTTATAGCAATAAATGAAGAGTTAATAACGTAGACCGAACATACATAAATATCAGTTGGCGGGCAAAGGCGCTTCGTATTATTTTCGTTTTATTACCACCGGGTCGAGAATTTGATAGAGACTTGGCTACCGTACTGCCCCGGCAGTATAATTTCGCCGACACAGCCGGTCGGCTGCCGCCAACGTATTAAGGCGCCGAAATGAAAAGAAACCCGGAAATGGATGAAAAGTAATTTATTTTGGCGTGAGCGGGGCGACAATGGACCGGACATCGCTGTTTCGACTGTGGAGCGGGACTTTCGTCCGCCCTCCACACAGCCTCAAAATTGACCCGATATAGCGCCCGCTTCCGTTCATTTCTGAAGAAGAAGAAGAAGAAATTAAGAGAAGCCACCCCAACTAATTGCTAATAAACACAGTGAAATTATTTCTAAACATGGGTTATTTCTAAAATTTAGAGGGATCACCCATGTTTAGAACACCCACTCATCAATCATGATCTTTCATGATGATCAATCATGATCTTTTGTTCATAAATCTGATATAAACTTACCACAGAAATGCATAAGTTTATTGTGAATCATATATTCAAATTTATATGCTCGCCGTAACGGCTGAGCGAATTTGGATGGAATTTGCTTCGATAGTAGATAATACTCTAGATATTTATATATCCCGGAGTAATTATAAGTTTCTTATAGAACACAGGTAAAGCCTTGGGGTGAAAGGTAGTCAATAAAATTAATACCTATTAACATTCGATTGAACAAAGAACAATATAGTTCAGTATTTG